>ML795675.1:156535-181381 GCA_009831015.1 Picea engelmannii | reverse complement strand
TCAGTTAGGTCATACCTGTAACATGGAGAATTCCAGACTGAAAAATTGAGTCAAGTAATTGGAGGAGTCTTTCATTTCTACCCCGGAGTTTTCCAGTCCTTTAGCAAAAACCATGTCAGCTACCGCTGCAACCAAGTTAAATGGATCTTCCAGCCTCCTCACATCGTGTAGAGCCATTGTAGAGAAGAACATCAAGAAATGAATGCAAATAATTACTGAAGCCTAGGAAACATCACAAAATATAGATTCCTTTCGAAAGAGGGCAAATAATTTGCACGAACATTTGCATATGAATTTAAAAAATTAAGAACATTTCTATGAACAGATGGTGACCCCTTTTTCCAAACATGCCATCAACATCTCTGATTGGAAAAGAAGAGAAGAGGATCTCCCCAAAGTGGATCAACCAATTAAAATCATGATGGAAAAATAAAGTTAAGAGCCTCGAGCTCATTGTCGAATCATCTGAACAAGCCATATTAGAGAAAGAAGAATTATTTAGAAACCTAACCCAAATAGACTTAGCTGGAAGTAACAACGAGGTTTAAGACCCAAACTTAATCCTCAAATCCTTGTCCTTGACAAAAGAAGCCTTTGATGAACAACTTGATATTTTAAAGGGGTTGTCTTTAGAAACGTTTTACGACATCCTTTAATATGGTGTATATGAGGTCGAGAACTGGCTAGTGGAATATTCAACACACAATGAAGTAATTGAACAACCTTTGCATAGTATTTCTATGGATCTAATGCAATTACAAAATGAGATTTTCAACATAGAAATATGGGATGAAATCAATGTGGCCCCCATGAGAATATACATTGAAGAATGGTTACAATGGAGAATGGACAAGCTCATCGACAAAGGGCAACAACTGGTTGGCAAGATTCCAGTGGTTGTCGATGACAACAACAAAAACGAATCAGCTTCATAGTAAGTCTATATTGATCGCATATTTTTGTATTTATCAATCGAGTTATTCTACCTCTTTAAATAGAAATCTCTAACCAAAGACTCGTAACTTCCAATTTCTTCTATTCAAGTCTTCCTCTTTACCCTCACATACTTCTTATTTCTATACTCCTATTTCTTTTATGTTTCGCGGGAGCCCCAATCCCAGTCTATATGACAAATGCATTTGAATTTCCATAAATATATAACAGATTCTAGAAATATGTAACATACATTATCAATTTTTAATAAATTTCAAATAAAACTAATTCGGGAATTCAAACAAATTTTTCCTTCAACTATGTTGGATGTTAGGAAATTGTTGGTGCAAAGAATTATTAATTTGTTTATTATATTTGAATGTTTAATATTATATTTGTATCTTTAATGCAGGAATTATTAATTTTTGATAAATTTCAAAGAAAACTAATTCGAAAATGCTAAAAAAAAATTTATTCAACTCTGTTGGATGTTATCTACAAGCCAAATGAAACACTGCCACAAGTCATCATCTGCATGGATACCACATGTACTTCAAGTTGCTTCCCACGTGTTTTTTCTTGGTCTTTCCATAACAGTTCCTTTATTCTTATTCCAACTTGGAAGGGACTATGCTGTCATGCAACACTTGTTATACCTATGAGACATGTTATCACGCAGTTTGTATTTTAGGTTACAAGGCTAAATGATAAGGGTCAAACTGGCGTAACAGGAACCACCCCACCCAATGTCACCTCGATGGGGGGCTCTTTCTGTTTAGGGAGGTTAGCCCAGGGGATATGTCCCCGGCAACTTGGGGTTTGAAGAGGCAAAGAGTAAAAAGGTCAAAAGTTAAGGTTATTCCTCCACACAGGTTATTACCAGTATCTGATAATCCAGCTAATCAACCAATAAAGAAGTGAATTCCCTGTTGAGAACACCTGCTCAGAAAAAAACAATAGCAACACTATATGTATATTTGTAGGTTATAAATTCAAAGGGTTAGTACTTCTTAATTATTTGATTTCATTCAATAAGCAAAGTAACAGATAAGATGAGTTCAATGTTTTACTAATTAGCCAATGATAAATCACCAATTCATCAATATCTATCACAAAATGACCAAGACAACAGTATTATCAATCAAACATAGCTCAACAAAGGCCTGACGTCATCATTAATTGCTGAGTTAGAAGGGTTGGTGCGTCAAGTATGACGTCAACCCTAGTTAGTGGCATTAGGGTTAGTTAGGGTTTCAAAATTTAAAGTTTTAAAAGATGAATTTGCATACTTCAAGCTCAACATTGGAAAGAATATCAGTGCCTTAGGGTAAATGGAGTGAAAGTAAGGGCAAAAGATCTCAGGAGGATTAAAATTTAAATACTAGAAGGTTAGGTTCTATGGTGCGGCAATGGCAGGGCCCTAGAATCAAAACCCTAAGGGAAGGAGGCTCATTTCGGTGTTTCTTAAGCAAGGCCTCATGCTCCTTCCTCTTTCTCTAAATACTCTTGGCAAAACGTCTAGCTTCAAAGTAAATATCTAAAGGGAGAAAAGTGTTGCAGGAGCAAGGCTTCTCAAACCCTAGAAGTTCGAAACCCTAGGTGTAGAATTAACTAGGCCTAGGATGTCTCCTCTCTTCAACCTATACTTTAATGCTAACTCAGAAAAAGGGAGATAAGTGTAGAAATGGCTAGGCTATATCTTTCGTTATCAATGGCTAAAACAAATTTCTCAACCATGGGGACATATATCAATGACCTACTAGTGTGCTTGCTACCTAGGGTTTCAAGATTTAGCAATATAATATCAATATAATAACAAATGTAAGAAATTAAGCCTACAACCATTCATTTAAGAAGTTTTGCATGAGAAATTCACTTACATATCATGAAGAATGCATAATCAAACCCTAGTTGTAAACCTTCCATGAGAGAAACACCATATATGCCAAGAAAAATCCTCCAAGGAGAGTTGCGCCTCACTTAGAACACCAAAAATACCAAGCAAAAGTCTAAAAGATAGTCTCTCACAAGAGAGTGAGTTATGTTATGTTCAAAATGAGGAAAAATGCCCTTTATTTATACCAATCCATGACCTTTGAATTAAAATTTAGGTCATTAAAACAACCGACAAGGATGACTATAAGATTTACACTACTTTTACATTAACTGCTAGAAAATTTCATAATATGAGCAAAAGGGGGATGTCAAGCCCTTCTGAGGGAGATGTTGGCCATTTTTTGGCCAAATACAGCATCCAAAAACCAAACATTGGCCCTTCTAGGGCTCCTCCAAGCTGCCACACGTGCCAAATGACCTCATCACACTGTCACATGCTCCAAACAATGTCCATCTCTCCCAGGTGACATCTTGTCCATCAAAGGAAAACATTCCATCTGCAGTGGGTGATTCCCCCTAGGTCGGGCTCTGCCAAAGTGTCCTGACTGGAACATCCTTCTTTCTTCTCGTGCAATGGCTCATCATAACATTGTCCTATCTCTGTCATATCAACAACCATCTAATGGGCTCTTCAGCCCCATGGAGGTCCGAGCTAATCATATCCCCATGTGTACCAGTCCACTGGTACCTATCCGTCGGGTATGGTCCTGCACATCAAAAACTTCGCCCTCCATGGGCTCATCAGTCCTTGGGATCATAGCAATGTCAATCATATTTCATCATTAAATTTATCAAATATATGCATAAAACCCTTATCATATATTCTAAGAGCTCAAAGACATTACACTGACCTACTATACAAAACCGAAGAAATAGACAGAACAACCTATTGGGCCAGTATCCATAAGAAAAGGAAAGTTTCCACAGAAGATCATTCAAGCCATGTACATGAAGTGATATGATTTAAGGAGTGTCTATTTATAGTGAAGACCAGGGGTAAGTATTGTTCGTGGGTGCCTTTGTAGGAGGTGAGTTGTACCCGTCATGGATGCACTTTTTCCAAGCCCCTTTATTTCCTTTATTCTTTATTTATTATCTTTTCTTTCTTTTTACTACAAGATCTGACCAGAGGACACTGCCTTGGCATGGTGGCCAGAGCTGACAGTGTTACCCACTGGTATTTTCGTAGAAATGATAAGGTTGGCTCATGATGAGACCCCCTTTCCCTTAGCCATGCAACCAAAGGTCATTTCCCCGGCATGGTGACCAGATAATGGCAACATCATACTGCTAGATACCTATGAACATAATGGTTCAGCTCATGATTAGACCTCCCATCCTCTTGGTTAGGTCTTGTTTTTGTCATTTTCTTCAAGTCCCTTTTGTTTTTTGTCGAGAGGCCTTTTATTTCCTTCTCAGGGATCCCTGGACAAAGCATCTCTAGGTTTTATTTCCTATGGATTTTATCTTTTACCAGCTTCTTTTACCCCTGGGCCTTTAGCCCCTTCTTCCCACAGGACTAAGTGGAACCCTCATAGGTCATCCTAGTGGCCGAACTAGGGGAATGGGATGGATGTATGGGAGGCAAGATGTAAAGTGATAGTATAGTGGGAGCGGACGATGGATCTGCAAATCCCCCCTGGTGGCTAACCAAAAACCATGGATATCATCTTGCTAGAGCATCCTGTTAATCCCCCCAACAATGGTCAAGTGGGTTAGTGTAAGATCCAAGCAGTTGTCAGAAATGTAAGGAACCTGATGCATATATAAGAAAGTTATAACGATCAAACATGACACATACCATGATACCTTGGACCAATTACCTCATGGAGCAAGATTCTTCTCTGATGCAAGTCCAAGCCGATGGTGATGGAAGGTGATGCTACTAATAGGACAAGTCTGGTGAAGAAGAAGAAGGATGGGCCCTCTAGGGCCATGCTCAGGTTAATCCTGCTCTCGGTACTCCATGTCTACGACTTGTGGGTCTCAAGACATGATCTCTTAGTTATCCATAGAAAACGAGGATAACAAGACAAATGATATGGAGATTCGTTTATTAATTATTGGAGGTGAGATTTTACAAAAGGTCGGGGTTTTTAAGAAGGTGCATTTTTTATAATAAAACTTAAAAGGGTGAAAGGGGTTATGTTTTTTAACAAAATGTTTTGTAACAAAGTTTTTTTTAATTTTTTAATTAAAGTTTATATTTTTGGGGGTTTAATATTAAATATAATAATATTTCTTCACTACAAAAGATTTAGTAAGTAGTGGTTTTAGAGTTTTTGTGATAATTGTGAAAGTACATAGTTTTAAGTTTTAGGTGAAGAAATCCAATGACAAGAATAGTTTTGTGCTATGGAAGTTCAAGATGTGGGATATACTTTAGCAACAAGGATTGCAAAAGGCATTGGTAGGAAAGACAAAGAAACTAGCAAGAATTGCAGATGAGGACTGAGAAGATCTGGATGCAAGATCCCTCAGTACCATTCGTTTGTTTCTAGTAGATGAAGTGTTGTTTAACATAGTTGAAGAGGAGACAACAACAAGTTTGTGGAATAGACTAGACAGTGTGTATATGACAAAGTCCTTGACGAACAAAATCTTCTTGAAGAGGAATTTGTACAACTTGCAGATGAAAGAAGGTACGAAAGTTGTTGATCACTTGAATGTTTTCAATACTTTGATTTGTTTTTGATTTGTCAGTTATCTAGTATGGATGTAATGTATGAAGATGAGGATGAGACAATTGCGCTATTGTGTTCTTTTCCTAAGTCTTGGGATTATTTGGCCACAACTATGTGGTTTAGCTCAACAAATGCCATTGATTATGACATTGTTGTGTGAGCTTTGTTGTTTAAGGAAACAAGGAGAAGATCTAGTAAGGAAACCTCTATAGAAGAAAACAATGGTGGTAATAGGTTGATCTATAGAAGGAGGGAAAGGTCATAAAGGTATAGTCAGTTCTAAGTCAAAACACAATAAGGGTAAGGGAAAATGTTGGTTTTGTGGAAAATATGGCCATCTCAAGAAGGATTTTTGAAAAGTACAACAAGCATCCAAAGAGGACTTCACAAACTAAGAAAATTCAGCTGCAAGTATGGTTGATGAAGTTTTTTTTGTCTATTGTGTCTTACCACCTATGTTCACATAGTATGTGCAAGACAGTGATGGTTGAGTCACCATGAAAACAAAACTTGTATTTACTTTGGAGTTGTAAAAACTATTGATTGCATGTAAATGGGCATATGTCTATCAGAAATGGATAGGCATGCGTACCCCTGGTTTATCAGGTAACCTATGAAAAGTATAGACATAGATTTAGGTTGATTGAATATGTGGTGGGGCATGTATCTTAGGTTAACATTGACTCGATGAAAGATTTAATGAGTTAAATCTGGTTTTTAGGTCAAACCAGGTGGTTTTTTGGGTATCCTATGGTATTGTGTCCATGGATTGCATGTAATTAATCCTATAAAAGGCTTGGTGAACTCCATTGTAAATGGGTATGGAGGTAAGTGGTGAAGGATTACATGGGTCGGTTTGGGCGGATTTGTTGAAAGTTGTTTGAATGAAAAGTTCGAGGTGGAGCAATGTGTCCAAGTTAGAAAGGTGGGTTTGTAGAAAGGATGATGTGTTGGCAGGTCAATCAAGTATTTGAGAATATATAATGAATGTAGGTTCATATCCATGGAACTTGGAAAGTATTGCAAGGAAGTTGGGATCGAATAGGCATGTTCAATAATGCTAAGTTGCAGTGATAGTTGTGCACAGAAGTGGTTCAACTATCTCGTAATTCAATCATCATCGCTTGCAAAAGACAAGAAGATTAAGGAAGAGGTATGAATAGATCATATGGTAACTACTCAAATGTGAAATTATTCAGTTGTGATGCTTATATTTTTTATCATCACTCTAACTAGGACCCATATCAAAAAGGTAGATCTTTGATATGGTGATGATGTTAAGGGGTGCATACTGTGGGATCCTAATACCCATAGAATCATCATGGACAGAGATGTAGTGTTTGATGAATGTCCTTTTTATAAAACCAGACATAGTAAAATATGAAAGGTCCAAAGCATGATTGGTAGCAGAAGGGTATTTGGAAGGTATTGATTTCCAGGAAAGTCTCTCACCAATTGTTAAAATCTTGTTTCTATTCATGTTGTGTTAGCACTAGTTGTGTTAGTACAACTAGATGTTAAAACTATTTTACATGTATTTTTTTGGATAAAGGGATGTATTTGGAACAACTAGAACAGTTAGTTCACAATCACAACAGAAGATTTGTTTGCAAACTCAAGAATCACTATATTGCTTGCAGAATGCAAGGAAAATGGCACTAGATATTTGATTCCTTCATGGTGAGCCAGATTTTACAAGGAGAGAGTATAACCATTGTGTTTATGGTATATTTATTATCTTGGTGGCAAATGTTATGCTTGTAGCAAGCACAAGCATGCTTGAGATCAACGGGTTGGATCAATTGGTTAGGAAATTTGTTATGAAGGATCCGAGACTCAAAAAATAAATATTGTGCATGAAAATACATAGATACGGGAAATATGGTAAGTTTGGTTATCACAATAGAAGTATGTGGAAAATATAATCGGGAAATTTTCTATAAATAATGTGAAACCGGTAAAAAAATCTTTTGTCTTTCCATTGTAAGTTTTCTCCGGTTTTATGTGCTAATTGATGAAGAAGAGAAGGGTTATATGTCTCAAGTATTATATGCTAGTAGTATGTGTGATGATTGTGATGGGAATTGGTTAGAATTTCACATCCAATTGATGTTTCTAGTAGAAACATGGAAAAACCAGGTGAAGAGCATGGAAATGGGTTCTTTCCTGGATATTTCCTTAATGACTACACCAACTATTGCTTGGCCCAAGTTCCTACAACATCAATTTTTATCTCAATTCAGAAATTCATTAAAAACTTTATAAAGTTTACTCCCTCTAACCCCTTACTTGGGATAAGGAGTGAAGACTCTAAATCTATGGGTTACAACTTCATATTTTCTTGTTTAACAAAATATACATATAGAGAGAGAGAACGAGAGCTAGTTTAACGATCAATAAATTGCAATTTAGATGACATAGGAAAATTTAACATGTATATAACTCCATATTAAAATTCATAAAACAATTTGTCGAGCTATAGGGTATCTTGGGAGTGCATTTTAATTTGGTCACCTAGTATGGTTGTGAGCATCCAAATTAAAAGGAAAACTTTGTCTCTTATGCAAAACAACCTTTTTCAAACTTCCAATTGAAAAATTAACAACATGAATAGGTATAATATGATAAAACATACCCCCAACAACTTTCACAGCTCAAATCTAAGGTATATTAAAACCTTGTGTTACGTTTAATTTTCCCTCTTTGTCCTACAGAGCAATTTTTGGTCCTTTTTCACAAAAAAAACAGGTTTAAGTTTCAAATTGCACAAACAAAGGTATAGACAATGTACTACTTTTATACAACCCTATAACTTGTAATATTTCCCATGATATTGAACTCTTCATTCTATAAAACAATTATTGGTCTCTTTTCACAACAAATGGTTTTATTTCTTTAAATCCACAAGTAGAGGTATATGCAGATGTAAAAAGATAAATTATAGACTCTTGAACAACTTGAACCAATCAATTTAGAGGTCATCAAACTTTATGTTTTCTATGACTTATTATGTTTAAAGTATTTTTTATACAGGTTAATATCATGTTGTTCATTTTTTTTCAATTTCTATGTATAATTGGTTGGTTAGAACTCATTGACCTTGATTTCACTCATAAGACACCAAGTCATGAATATTTGTGAATATAAATCATCCTTATTGGAGTCTAAATGAAATCCTATTTGTAAAAATATGTTAAAATTATTTTAATCATCAATTTGCATCTTAAATATTAAATTATGGAGGCTTATCTAACTTTCGGTGTGCACTTTCCTATATCCAAATTTTAAAAATTGGCCCTTTGGTTTTAAAAGGCAATTTTTAGCCTTTATGCACTTCATGTAGTTTTTTGTATTAAATTGCCAATGTAAGTCTATATGGAGGTGTAAATCACAAATTACACCTTATTCAAGTTGAACCACTCAATTTGGGTCAAAATTGAGACTAGGGCATGCATTTTACTCTAAAGCAGTTTTGACCTCAAATTACTTAGAAAATAATTTACAGTTTGAATCACTCAGATTGTATGAGTTTTGAGACCTAGGCATGCATTTCAATGTAGCCTGGCATGCCTTTTGCACCAACAAAATTTTTAAAATGACATGATATTTTCCCTCTTTGTCCTATAGGACAATTTTTGGTATTTTTTCACAACAAGGGGTTTTAATTATCCAATTGCATAGACAAAGGTATGGACAAATGTACAACTTTTCTAATGATCCCTACATACATTTCTCTAGCATCAATGAATTTAAACTCCCAAGCCCCAATCAATCTGCTTAGATCTTTAATTGTTTTATCCCCATTTGACATTGTCTCTTAGAGAAGGAGGATGTTAGGTTTATTGACATCAATAACCCTTTTCAAGGATAATTTTTTGAACAAGATGGTTGAGCCCTAATAATTAAAGGCTATATAGATCCCAAGGAAATATTAATAGGGGAACTTTCCACTCTAAGGATGCCTTCTATTGTCAACTATTTACCAAACATAACCTAATTCATAGATATGTTTTGAGAGAAATAAATCAACTTATTTCCTCTTATTGGAGACTTAGTTCCCCTTCCATCGTTTATAACTAACACCCCTTCAATTCCCCCCTCTTATCCATACCTTCCAAATTTCCTATAGGTAGATTCAAAGATTATTGTAAAGATGCATTAAAGATATATTAAATAGTGTAGATAAACAGTAAAGATCACAACAAGCATCACATATAAGAAAATAATGAGTCAAAATGGTATTGATCTTCCATTATTTTTTCATAATAGTATAATATTTATATGATAGACATCACAGTTACAGTATCCATTATGAAACTCACAAAATTCAAATCAATATCCCAAAACCTTTTTCTCTCTCAAGATTCCTCCTAATGTCTCTCTAACAAGCCTCTCCTTTCCTATCACTCTACTAATAACCTTATATATTTATGTTTTCTCATCCTGCGGAGACAACCTTGACCCAAAGCTCATTTACGTAACATGATAATAACTAACTTTACATGTATTTACAAGTCTTCAAGTCAATTTTTATATCTCATGGTTTTATAAACATGCCTCTGCAATCTCCATTTGACAATGGGGGTGTCCTTGGCGGTTAGGACGATGTGTTTATTGCAAACCATTGAAGAGGATTCAGAATTCCAACAATGATTGTATCGAATTGGAATTATTACAAACAACATGGCACCAAGATTAAAAAACATAACAAAATTTTGATAATTACTTAGTAATTTATAATGGTACAGTTGATTTTACCTGTACAGTTGAAACTCTCCATTGGAATTAAACACCATATGTATTAGTGTGCACAAGGGAAAAATTATAGTTTAAAATAAAAACATGTATTTCTTAAGTGTGAGTGTGCATTATTATATGTAGAGGCTCTGACAATCTTGAATCGGTGTTTTATGCAACAATAGAAACCTAAATCATATTTTTGTATGCAACCATAATAACCCTAATCATAATTGTTGATATCATCATATATCGGGAACATTTTTATAATTCAAACTTTCACAATGTGTCAAAATCCAATATCGTTGTAATTAGGGAAAGGTAAAAACCTTGATATATCACCCTAGCATAGAGTCTTTATGGTTTATAACATATCAATAGTCTTGTAACTTGTAACATGCAAATTACCAACACCATGCATGCATTTTTCTTCCTAGGGTGTGCATTTTTCATCATGTTGTGTTTTCATGCATTTTTTCCTTTATGCATTTTTTTCATGTACAAGGTAGCTTTTACTCTCTATGTACAACAAAGGGTTTTTAGTTTCAAAAAGAACAACCAAATGTATTGAAAACTGTAAAATGATAAAATACAAACTTCACAGTTTGAAACACTCAATTTGGAGGTCATATTAGTCTTAGGTGCATGCATTTTACAGTAAGATAGTTTTACCACACACACACACACACACACACACACACATATATATATATTATAAATTTCGAGATATATAGAATCATGGTCATGCATGTCCAATAGGTTACTTTCTATTTTTTTGGTATCTCAATTTACAAACAGATTTTGTCTCTTTTACACAAAAACCACTTTTATGTTTGCAAATGAAAATATAAATACGTAGACAAGTCTAAAATTATCAAAGACACCCTTAGAAACTTGAATCACACAAATTCAAGTGTGTTTAGAATTGGGAATATATTTTTGTGATGCCTCACATGCATTTTCCACAAGGGAAGAAATTGCAATTTAAAATAAAAACATGTATTTCTTAAGAGTGAGTGTGCATTTTTAGATGTGGAGCCTCTAAAAAGATTGAATTATGGTTTTATGCAATAGTATAAATCCTAATCCTAATTGTCTATATCATCATATATGAATAACATTATCATCTACATCTTACTCGACTTCTTCGGCCTCTTAGTGCAACACATCTACCAGCTCCCTATGTCCAATGTATCATTACCATGACTTTTAGTATACAAGATAAATTTGATTTTTTTTTCAATTTATTCCCCTCCCATTAGAACTCTAATGACCATTCCCATCATCACACATTGAATGAAAAATTCCCCTCTCGCCGGTTCTCTAATGGAGAATGCCCCGAATGCATTGATGTTGTGACATACTATTCCCTTCCTCCCGTCACAAAGATGACAAATTTTTCTCGCCATAGAATTGCAACATCGATACACTTTGCTCATTGTGTCATCTCTACTCCAAAAAACTCTTACATCCCCATCATCTCCCCTCCAATGTATTTGGATTGAAATAACATCACAAGTCCAATATCGTTGCATCAATGAAAAACACTTGGAAGATGAAACTTTCCCATAAAATGCCACATGGAATCCATTTGTGTCAAATTCACAAAAACCATATATAATCATCGTCATTGTGGTGCTATGTTGCGATGAATGTTTGGTGGATTAAATCTCTCCATATCTTCCACATGGCAAGTTTTCATGTTGGACGTAAGACAAATGGATACATTAGTTGTGCATGAGATGAAAATGATTCAAAGAACATTTTAAATCCTATTTGTTGGAATTTCATCTTATATTCATCAGAACGTTATCATAAATTGTGACAAATGTCATAGTGACAATATTTTATACCTATGCATGGAGCCTCAAAGTCATGTCCAACAACATGGAAGAAGCTTATGAATAATTGAAAGGACTAAATTTTTCCAAAGGTCTACGTATTTAAAATATCATTGTGAATGGAGAGTCGATTATAATTATCAATCATATGCTCTTGCACTCTCTCTCATATGACTTTCTCCTAGCCTCCATTCTGGAAAGAATGAGACATTCTTAATATACCTTTGATAAGTTGAACTATTTTCATATTCTATTGGAAAACAACATTGTGGTTGACTTTCAAACAAGTCTATCCACAAGGGAAAATTTTGGGATGTTATTCATTACTGAAAAGGAATTAACAACCCATTCCTTAACTCAATGTTTATCCCTCCATGAATTGTAATGACTACTCTATTTCAATAAACTACCATCAATGTGGGATTATGGGAATGTCTCTCAACTCTACAGGGTCATCTTTAGTTCAATTTTTTTTTCATGGCTCACAACTCTTGTGTAGCTTGAACCATGGAATCTTGTATTTGGGCCCCTTCCCACTATGGCATATGAATATTTCAATAAATCAAGGATAAAATTTTCAATTGAGGAGGAGGAAATATCATTGTCATATCCGCAATTCATTTTTGAATTGGATAATTCAGTTCAAAAGTTATAATTTTGGATTGATCTGGTCATTTCAGGTGCAAGATTTCATGGGTTCATCTTGGCATTTGTGCCCTCAGCTCTACCTAGGAGATCGAAGATTTTTCTTCTAATTCCTGGAGGTGTCCACCCTAAAATTTTGGTTAATCTCTCTAAGAATATGGATTAGAAAGAGCTCCATGAAATGAGGATTAACCTCCAAAGGCACTAGGATTCCATCATATATTTGGATATCTCCCTTCAACTGCTCACTGACAAGTTGAGACTCCTAGAAAAAAACAACAATATTAAGGTGGAGATTATTATGGGAATTCCTCTTCAACAAAAGAAGCAACTGACAACATTGGAATCAACATATCAAGAATTTTTTCATCTATTGAACTAGGATATAACAAAAAAATAGGGGGAAACACACTCAAGGGAATATCTGGTTGTCCCATCTCTGGCTCAGTTAGTATCAAAGAAAGAAGTCTAGACTCATTCCCAACAAAACTATCTTGCCACTCAACATTCACCAATAGTTACTATGGATGCAACTAAAGGAAACAAAGAAGAAGTGGATGGACTTCCTACTCTATGATCCACTCTCAGATATGCTATGTTTATTAATTAGTATACTAGAAATGTTTTACTATATTTTCACATCTAGATATTTTAGTTCAAAATTGTATTTGACATTGCTTGTAGACAACGATTTTAGACAGAAACAATTGGCTTTTTTAACTTACACTCTTATAGTGGGAACCCATTTTTTCACAACTTTGTTGTGATATTTTTCTACAACCCATGTTATTAATATAAATTCCCCAATATTAGCTTAAAAAAAATTAATGCAGAATCATAATATCCATGCCAACAATCAAGAAAACTATAAAGTAACATTGTATCTATGAATCATGGAAACCAACAAATGAATTATACTTTTATTGGTAGTTGTTTGTGTGAATAAATGTGTGAAAAGTACTAAGAGTTAACATTCAAGAAAAATCCAAGTGTAGGAAGGTGAAACTTTCCCAATGACCAAGAAAATAATAAAATGTTGATTTCTTATAAATCAAATAGACACCCAACTAGAAAAGGAAAAAATTAGTCAACACCTTTGATCCTTCCATCATTGATTTCATATAGCTCTTATATGAATGGTCTGAAGAAGCCCATCCATTGTCACCATGAAAAAAACTTAGGGTAGAGAGAGTCCAAAATTTGTTACATTTATTGAATGTTATACACACAAAAATTCCCAAAACAAATCCATTCACTAACAATTAATAACCATACAATCAAACAAATCCAACATGGAAGGAATTGATTAATCTTTATTTCTCAATAAACATAGAATTACAATAATGTTTCGGCTCTCTAGAGAACTACATATTACAAACTCATAATGTTTTTCAGCGATCTCTCTCTTTTCTACCAAACTTACATTGTCTCCAACACTATGAAAAAGTTTATAGGTGGAATTGGATTTATAATAGCAAATAGAAGGCTCCACATCCCCAACTCTTTAACTACTTTAATTTAACACTATTATCCTCTTTTATCTTTTTATTTGCAGTGTTCTACTTTATGGCTCATTTTCTTTGTTTTTCTTCTTCATCTCTTTATTTTTTAAATTATTTTGTGCTTTCATTGGTAATGTTACTCTTTAGAGTTGAATAAAATCATTTTGAACAAGTGTGATCCATTTCACACTATCAACCACATCGTTTGTCCTTGTTATCAACTTTGTAACATCAACCTTTGCTTCCATGAGAAACATTCTTATTTTTCTAAGTTTCCTTCATTGATTTAATCTATTAAATCCATTTAATATTTATTTTGAATCCATTTCAGATCATTGCTACATGAATCTATGTATTGTGAATAAAACCACATTGTTCTTCAAAAAGAAATTCAAGGAAAATACCTTTAAATCTATTATCCATTGTCTTTGTTATTATTTTATATACAAAGTAACATAGCAAGATATGCGTGTAGGAAACAAATATTTCTAGCTCAATATTCTTTGGGATCAAAACAATAGAAGTGGAATTTAATTCTCCCAACACATCCCTTGAATCTCTTGACTCTTAGATTACCCTTAACAATGCTTCTTCCAAAAAATCATAAAATCTAAGGTAAATTTGTGTCGTACAAATGTTCAACCATAGGACCTTTTCTTTATTAAAGAATGTATCACTGATTTTAGTTACTTTTAGGAAACTTCAACTACTAATCTTTCATTGTGTCAGTGATTAATCAACCTAGGAAAGAAGAGGATACATTTAAACCCATTATTTCGATGGGATTTAAACAAAATGTTTAAAGTATTCAACACCTTCTTCAGCAATTTCCTCAAAGGTTCTTAATTTTTAGCCTCCTCTCTCCCTTATATTATATATATTATATTATATATAGCATTAATATTTTTCCTATGTTATTCTTGATTCAGAATTTTTTAGTTAAATAACTAATTATAAAAATTATAAATTTTTTTAATAATTAAAATTCAAAAGTTTTTTTAGTTAAATAACTAATTATAAAAATTATAAATTTTTTTAATAATTAAAACTCAAAAGTTTTTCTATACAATATGAATTAATAATTGGACATAGATTAAAAAAATGTTAAAATTTATTATTACAATAATGGCAAAAAAACCTCAAAAGTTAATAGTAATAATAATTATTTAAGATCATGAATTAATTAAATATAAAAATTAATGTATAAGATAAAATTCATTTCAAATAAAAGATGATTTTTTAACTTCATATAAATAAAAAATTAATACAATTTATTATAATAATAATTGTATATGATTATTAAATAGATGTATATGATTATTAATTATAATTAATTTAATAATCTAAATGTCCTAAAAGATTAGCTAAACAATAATTATTTCTTAAAATAACATTAGCTAATTATTTATTATTAATTAATCATTCATGATTGTCAAGGATTAATTAATTAAGTAAAGGATTAAAAGGGGGTTAATAAATTATTTTATTAAATTAAGAGTTACGTACATGGAAAGGGATAAGATATTAAATAAAGGGGGTAAGGGGCATTAACGACGAAATGATAAGAAGGTAATAAATGGGTTAGGTAGGGAGTAAATGAAGGGAAAATCGGTGAAGGAGGAATATGGAGGGGAAGGAGGTTTACAGGAGGTCATTCTACGAGGGAGGAGAGATTGATTTTGGGGGCTCTAGATTTGTAGAGAGGAGTGGAGTTTTGGGAGTGGGATTGTATCAGTCAAGCATCGGGGTTGCTGGAGGTTTTGGGCACGGGGGCCAGGATATCCATATGATATCCTGGAGCTAGGAAGTTACCTAGTTGGCAGGGAGGAACTAGGCTTTGGGCAGTGTTTTACAGTGTTTTACAGTGTAGCAGCGGGCAAGAAGGTAAAGGACAAACAAAGGGTTATTAGCATCAAACCCAGGTATTATTTAAAATTATGCATTGTTTCTAATCTGTTAAAAAAAATTATTATTCGTTGTTAAATTTAAGTTATTGAAGTTACTATTATGAAGATTATTATGTTGTTATGAAGTTACTGTCTTAGTTTAATAAATAAATTGATGTTTAAATCTATTTGGCCCCTTACATATGGTATCAGAGCCCTGGTTCAAAATCTAGAACCAAGGGCCTACCTACCTACCTACTCGCCTACCCAATTTAGTAATGGAATTGTACCCACCCAAAATTTTGATAAATCTAAGCCCTATACGCCAAGTTTCCAGCTCCAAATGCAACGATGCCTAACTTGCAAACCAAACACACAAAAAAAAAATTAACACAAAAAAAAATCAAATGCATTACGAATTGAAAATGTAAAAACAAAGGTACCAAAGCAACATTCATCTTGATCCAATATGACTGATACAGTATCAGAAAATATATTCAAGGTAGCACCCCTACATTATCCAAGCAAATGATCTCATATATATCACAAACAACCGCTTTAAGTAATAACCTTTAACTGGATCATATAAGGATAATACAATATTAGCCTGTATATTCAAAGGAGAGCCCTTTAAAAATAGTGCCATCGAACTAGATAGTTTGAAGGATCACTTCCCATACAATGGATACCATTAAAGCAACCTAATAAAGCTATTAAGCACGAAAAAGAGAGGTGATAATTTAATTTTATTTGAGCAATACTTGCCAATGAAGTTTCGGGTAGGATAGACACCTAAAGTCTATGAAAATGTCGAGGGAAGCTTCTATCTAAGGCTTGAAATTGGAAAAATTTAATAATTACACGAATTATACTATGTAAAATGCAAAAAGGACATTTGCAAGACCTTGAAAATGCCTACTTCATCTCGAACTTACCTAAAAGAGGAACTGCCAATGCGCAGCAAGAAAAAGGAAATTCTGAAGACTTGTATTGAGCAGGATTGTTTAAACTACAAACCATACAACAAATAAAATTAGCATTCTGTGGTGGGTTGGGACTTAAGACGCTGTGATTAAACTTCAAAAACACAAGGAACCCCAAGATACCCATATCAAAAACAAGCCTTAAGATGATGGAACAAGACCCGGAAATGATGAAACAAGGTCCATATTTCTTGCTAGGAATCACGGGGATGCCTTATTCTAAAACCCACACTGATTTCATCTCAAAGCTTCATGATCTAATAAGTTTGATTGTTTTGAACGTTGGGTAACATTATAACCATTTTCAATGCCAAAACTCAGATGGGTTCTGGCCAGCACCAAAATCCAACACAACCAACCAACAAAAAAAAAAGGACCCAAGAAGCCCCGATATTAAAATTTCAGTGCAAAGCAAAAACTGATTAATGTTTCAGCATGACCCAAAAAGGCGATCTGACCTGAGCTCTCAAGTTTCTGTACCAAATGCATATTGATCTTTTGACCATATATTCACCATGGGCGTGAAGCCAATAGCTCCCTCTGAATGTAATAGAACTGCTGCAAATGAATACACGCTATGCCTGAGTGATTTTGGGGTCTCAGCCCACCTCGTCTGAAGCCCCTAAATGCTCATTTCTCTCCATGAAATGAGACCAACCTATATGCCCAAGGCTGAAGTAAATTCCAAATATGACCTCCTCTGTGAGGGCACCTATCGCTTCTACACCTGCACCTACTCACCAAACGAATAAACAATATGTATGTAAATATATCCGTTACCCCGTGCATATATCCGTGCGATTTCGAGCTTCAGCTCCCTTCTTTCGCGCCTCAATGATGCATAGTTATTATGCGGGGACATCGTTGTGTGCTCTCTTTACCAAATTTTCTAAGCATGCTTCAAGGTGATCATCGACTCAAATATAGAGCTCATATTAGGGTGACTGTGCAGCCACAACGACGACCTAATCCTGCACATCAACAACAAATGACACAGAAGAAAATATGAGGACGAAGGGAAATGTACAGTTGTGCCAGGTATAGGGACTAGGAATTTTACATTCAATACTACCCACATGTTCTCTGCCCATCACTCAACCATGGGACCTGGACTCTTCATCGCTCTCGGCCTCACTCTATTTTTTTTTAGGAACAGAAGATCAATTGCAATCCCCATGGATAGAGGTATTGAAAAATGTGACTGCACGGATGGAAGCAAGGCTACAAAACAACACAAGATCAAACAGTAACAACACACAAGCCATCGCCCAAGAAGCAGCGCAAAACTGAGCATGGAGCCTGCCGAGAGGAAGAGAGCATAATGGAGAGGCTACATAGTTCGTGTAAGGTTTTAGGGGAAGAGAGCTTGAGAGAGAGTACATGTAGGGTTAGGTTTAGGTCAGGAGGGTGTTGGAGGAATGACGGCAGGGCACGTGGGCTTCATGCAGGTCCGCCCTTCATTATCATTGGTTGCATTTAAAATTATTTATTCAAATTTTATATGTTTTTTTTTTTTTTTTAGTTATTTTATTTATTATTTTTTTTTTTTGTATTTTCATTTAATTATTTATTATCGTGAATTATAGATTATTTCTTTATTCTAAATAAATAATGATAAATTAATGATAATAATGATAATAGATTATTTATTTATTTAATATATTAATAATAAACAATTACTATAGTAGGTAAATTAAATAAATCAGGTTTATTTCGAATTAGGGATTTTAAAATTTAAATTAATTAATTTAAAACTAAGTATATAAAAAAATATATATTACAAAAGAAAATGGGGGGTGATATGGAGTCTATGGGTTTTGAACCCATGACCACCACCCACTACCTAAGCCTTAAGGAACAACCAAACACCAACGCACCATGTATGTGCCTTGAAAAAAATTGTGTATTTGTGATTGATTAAGGTAATTGAGGCTTAGGATTATGTTTAGTCTAGATTATTAGTTTTTAATAAACTAGCACAGCCGCAAAGTGGCTGGGGACTGGTTAACGCCGAAAGGTACACAGCGTTGGTGAACGCCGAAACGTGGCTAGAAGTTGTGGACAATTATTTAGATGCCATGGTTTAATCCTATTTAATCATTAAACATGGTAATTATATAACCTTACAACATTTTTTTATGTGATTAGGTAAATGTTAAAAAGTAAACATGTTAACGAATGCCTTGATAAATGCAAGAAAGTTATGAACAATAAATAAAACCCATTTATTTTGGAGGACGACTAAGAATATGCCAGCATCTTCAATGTGTAGCCATCAGATAAGGGTTTAAGGTTAAGTAAGATTAAAAGATCATTGATTGTGCCCATTGTCAATAGTTGTACGCCTTTTGGCGTAAATTAATAAACATAATGTAGGAAGTTACTTTAATCAAGTTGTAAGTGAAAAGTTAAAAGGGCTTAGACTAGGACAAACGAGAAGGAGGCAACATATGCACTAGGAGAGTAAGCATAAGAAGTGGCGAGTAAGGTGCAAGGATAGCGTAGCTACAGGGCAAGGGAACCAATAGTCCTTTTTGTAGGGGAGAAGAAATCAAGCTTAGATGCTTAATCCTAACCCTAACCTAGCCAATACCCTAATGGAGTAATGTCTGTTTACAGACAAGTCAAGAAAACTTACGCCTAACCCTATTTCTAGTTTGAGTAGCACCAATTTGAAACATCTTGGAACTCACCCTGACAACTTTGCTTGATGCAGGTCAAAGCATACAGGATGGTCAGGACTTGAGGGAGTCGAGGCAGGGGAGCATCGTTGCAAGCACCGCCAACACCGCCTGTGCCACCACCACCATCTCCTGAACTAGCCCTCATACTGCACTTGTTGGAAGCCATCAACGAGACTTTCAATGGGCGACAACCGACAGGGACTAAAGTGGAACCCCCACCGTCTGGAACGGGTAATCTAGAAGCATCAAGGGATTCAGGGGGAGGACCTCCACCTAAAGACATCACGTGAGAATTGCAGAAGATCAAACTTCTGTATTTTTTCGGGGGTCGCGCCAGTGACTGTGCGGAAGCATGGTTGGAAGGCATGACAAGGTGTTTTGCCTTAAGGGACTATGTGTCCAACTCAAAGGCAAAGATCAAAATTTTTCAGTTAAGAGACAACGCCTTGAACTGGTGGGGCAACCTGGAAAGACAACTGCACCTTACCCCAGACACAGTATCTTGGGAACTTTTTGAGGAGAGGTTTTGAAGGAAATATCTACCAGCATACTACGAGGAACAATAGGTAGGGGCATTTCATACCTTAGTACAAGGAAACAAAACTGTAGAAGAATATGAGATCAGGTTTATGGAACTGGTCAAATATGTGTCGTATATGGATAATAACCAATGACAGGTAGAGCCCTTCATCTATGGATTGAACCCTAAGATAAGAGCTATGGTGTGGATGTGGAAACCGTCTTCAGTAGTGGAGGCGGTGGAAAATGCGTGTTAGGTGGAAGAACACATGAACTTAACCAGGGGTACAAGACCGACATTTCTGCATCATCTTGGATTTGTAGGAAAGGCCCCGAGAACTTTTCCTAGGGGAGGGGGCTCAAGGCCACCACCATATGGTAATATAGTCGCGCCAAGGATAGTAGCTGTAGGGATTTCAATGGCAGTGAGTGCAACTTCTTGTTCATCACCAACGATGCAGACAGGTCCACGACCATTGCAGGGAACAACCAGTAGGGGTAGGGGTTCCAGGGGAAGGAAATCATTTCAGAGACAGTCACATAACAATGCACAGGTTCAATCTCATGTTACCTGTAGGGGGTGCGGAGGACCCCATTACCAACGTGACTGCCCAGAGTTACAATCAAGGTTCATGCATAGAGAAGGAAAGGCATTGATGGGGAGAGCAAGTAGCAGCCACCATATTTACACAACGGTTAATAATCGCCAGGTCGAACATCAATCCACGGTGGTGGAGTCATCAGGTACGCTAAATCATATCAATGTCAAGATTTTGCTTGATTCTGGTGCGACAAATAGTTTCATTTCACCATCTACATTAGAAAAGAGTGGGTTGGAAGCCTACGATCACGATGACTTTAAACAAGTCAAGATGGCTTTGGGGGAAAAACAAGTGGTAGGACCTAGTGTTGATAATTGTATAGTAGACCTGGGAGTGTGTACTACAAGGTTGAAGGTATACGTCACTTCCCTCGGGGCATATGAACTAATCATTGGAATGGATTGGTTAGCAGCTCATCGATATTTGGTAGATTCTTTCGCAAAGAGGGTGCTTTGTGTCGATGATGAAGGAAGACCAGTAGAGATCCAGGGTGTATAGAGAAAAGTGTCATTACGCTTTATATCAACTATGAAGGTTAAGTGATGCTTGAGGCAAGGGTATCGACTTTATGTAGTGGAAGCAGTGAAGGAGAGGAAGGGACCCTCATTGGATCAGTACCCAGTACTGTCAGAATTTCAGGATGTTTTTTCGAATGAGTTACCAGGGTTACCTCCTGAGAGGGAGCTTGATTTTACCATTGAGCTAAAACCTGGTGCAGAACCAATTTCCAAAACTCCGTATTGGATGACAGGGCCAGAACTTTGTGAATTGAAAATGTAGTTGAAAGAGTTACTGGAATTGGGGCTAATAAGGCCCAATGTCTCACCCTGGGTTGCACCAATAATTTTTGTAAAGAAGAAGGATGGATCCTTATGACTGTCTATAGACTACAGGGACTTGAACCATTCTATAGTGAAAAATAGGTACCCGATGTCATGAATAGATGACCTCTTCGATCAGATGAAAGGAGTAGCGGTATTCTCAAAGATCGATTTACAATCAGGGTATCATTAGTTAAGGATTAAGGAAGGTGATATCCCAAAAACTGCCTTTCGAACTCGGTTTGGACATTACGAGTTTGTTGTAGTACCTTTCAGATTGACCAACACGCCAGCAGTATTCATGAGCCTCATGAACAACATATTCCGGAAGTACTTAGACTGTTTTGTACAAGTCTTTTTAGATGACATCCTCATCTATTCCAAGAATGAAAGAGAACACGAGGAACACTTGCGAATAGTGTTGTCCTGACTTGGAGAGAACAAATTGTATGGGAAGCTGTCGAAGTGTTCCTTCTTCTAGAAAGAGATCCACTATTTAGGTCATATCATTTCCGACGAAGGAATCTTTGTGGACCCAGAAAAGGTAAAGGCCATTATGGAGTGGCTAGTGCCGAAAAATGCCCATGAGGTGAGAAGATTCATGGGACTAGCAGGTTATTATCGAAGATTTGTAGAAAGATTCTCAAAAATAGCGAAACCCATCACCACTTTGCAATGCAAGGGGGTCAGGTATGAATGAACAGAAGAATGTGATAGTGTATTCATTGATCTTAAGAGGTTACTAACTAGTGCGCCAATTCTACGAGTGTTGAATATGGAAAAGGACTTCACGGTCTGCACGGATGCCTCGAAGCAATGGTTGGGGACCATGCTAATGCAGGATGGAGGAGTGATAGCTTATGCATCAAGGAAGTTGAAGAAGCACGAAGATTTATACGTGAATCATGATTTAGAGTTGGCAGTTATAATGCTAGCTCTGAAAATTTGGAGGCACTATCTTGTTGGGTGAAACTTTGAGCTAAAATTGGACCATCAAAGTTTAAAACATCTCTTCACTCAATGAGATCTGAATGCCAGGCAAAGGCAATGGACTGAGTTTATGAGTGAGTATGATTTTGGTATTTCGTACATCAAGGGAAAGGAAAATGTGGTCGCAGATGCCTTGAGTAGGAGACCACATATATTCTCCTTGGTAACCTTAAAGGTCAATCTGAGGGAACATGTGTTGACACAACTCCTAGGAGATAGTTTGTATTTAAAGGTTACTTCAAAACTCCAGAGCGGGAGGCAGTTAGACCCAAAGTATGAAGGATATAATCTAGAAATAGACAGATTGTTAAGATATCAAGGAATGATGTACATCCCTGAGAATGGGGATATTCAAAGCATCATACTGAAGGAGGCCCATAGATCACTTTATTGTGCACATCTGGCAGTGAAGAAGATGTATGCAGATATGAGGAAGCTCTTCTTCTGGGTAGGCATGCAGCGCGATGTAGTCCATTTCATCGCCAAATTCCTAGAGTGTCAACAGGTGAAAGCCGACCACCATCACCTGGTAGGCCTCCTACAACCACATGATGTCCCTATGTCCAAGTCGGAAGTCATCTCTATGGATTTTGTTGTGGGGTTGCCACTCACATCTGATAGACACAATGCCATTCTTGTGATAGTGGATAAGCTAACTAAGAGTGCTCATTTCATTCTGGTTAGAGACACTTACGATGTCACTGATGTGGCATGTGTGTTTGTAAGAGAGGTTATCCATTTGCACGGGATACCTAAGAAGATCATTTTAGATAGGGACTCCATATTCACTTCTAGGTTTTGGACGAGTTTACAGTCAGTGTTGGGGACTCATTTGAACTTAAGCATAGCTTATCATCCTGAAATAGATGGGAAAACTGAGAGAGTAAATCAAGTCATGGAAGACATGCTTATGATGTATGTAATGGATAATCAGACCCAGTGGGAGAAGTACCTACCTTTAGTAGAGTTTGCCTACAATAACAGTTATCATAGTTCCATTGGAATGCCACCCTACGAAGCTTTGTATGGGAGGTCATGCAAAACACCATTGAATTGGGATAGACTAGAAGACCGAGTAGCAGTTGGGCCAGAATTGATTCAAGAAATGGAGGAACAAGTGATTCAGATTAGGCAGAGACTAAAGGAAGCACAGGATAGGAAGAAAATCTATGCGGATGCACACAGGACCGACCAAAGTTATGAAGTGGGAGACCAGGTTTTCATTTGTATGAGGCCTAATAAGAGTACCATACGGTTCGGGAAGGGGACAAAGTTGTCACCTCGGTTTATAGGACCATTCAGGATCTAAGAGAAAATTGGACCCCTTGCCTATCGTCTCGTACTGCCACCCCACTTGCATAAAACTCATAATGTATTTCATGTATATGTTTTACGTCATTATGTTGTTGATGAATCACATAAACTAAATTGGAAGGAATTGCAGGTGTCAGATGTGGGAACCCTCACGGTAGAACCGTTACGCATATTGGACCATAGAGTCTGACAGCTCAGAAACCATCTGGTAGACCAAGTTAAGGTCCAGTGGGACAAGTATAGTCCAGGGTCTGCTACTTGGGAAGATGTCGAGACACTACAGCGAGACTATCCCTCACTATTTTGACCACCTCGAGAACATGTTTCTTGAAGGTGAGGTGTATATAACACCACATTTTGACTTAGACAACCAGGATTACCTGAGGACTATATACTTTATTTTCTAAGTCACAGTGAAACTATTAAGTGATACACTTAAACTTTAAAATTTATGAACTTTTATGAATGTTTAAATGTTATTGATGATGATGTATATGATGTGATCTACTACGTGCATGTAAATTTTATGAATGTTTAAATGTTATTGATGATTATGTATATGATGTGATCTACTACGTACATGTAAATTTTATGAATGTTTAAATGTTATTGATGATGATGTATATGATGCGACACATTGTGAGAATGAAGAATTTTATGAATGTCTAAAATACTATTAGAATGATGTTGGATATGATGCAATCTATTTGGGTAAATGATAATCTTATGAATGGGTGTCGAAAATTGAATTATGGGATATTATGAGATCTATTTCTAAGTGGAAAACTTTGATGTTAATTTATCAGTAC
>ML795675.1:141582-154475 GCA_009831015.1 Picea engelmannii | reverse complement strand
TATATGAGGGTGGGGGAATTAATAAAGAAAACATAATATGTTTTATCTATTAATCCTATCATCCCCACCCTCATATATTATGTTTTCTTTACTAATCCTTCCACCCCCACCCTCACCCTCACCCTCATATATATGAGGGTGGGAGTGGGGGGATTAGTATAGAAAACATGATCCCATTTTTTGTTAGATAGAAAACTCTTTTCTAATTTATGTAGGCATACATACTATTCTTAAAGGATATGTTTAATTAATGTCTCACTACATAGGAGTGATTATTGATTTTGATTGTGGGTATATAGACTACATAGAAAGTCAAAAGTTCTCATATATTTGGAATTCAAGTCCATTAAGAATTGGGAAGATCCCTTAAATTAATTATTCCCTCAATGTATGACACTTAAACTATAACATAATATTTTACTCATACATAAAAAAAATTGTCTAATCTTTTATCATCTATATAATTTGAAAGAATATTTATTTACTAAAAAATTCATTTATTTATTACAAAATTGAAATTTTCCATTTATTAGATCCAAAACTAACACCAACTAAATGCTATCATATTTTTAATTACTAGCCTCCAAAACAAACACAAACTAAATGTTGTCATGTTTATAACTAAGTTGAGGTAACACACCCCATGATGCACTTTATTTTAGGGTAAGTAAAGCCCAAAACATGTTAATACCAACCTTAACTATAGTCAATTTGTCCTATCATAAGATTTTGAAAGATTCATTTTGATAACCAAAGTAGGAATCTTCTTTGTTCAAATTGTAGTAATTCTTTATTATGCATCCCAAGTGGCTTCATGGTTTTTTCTACTCGCTAAAAAATTGTTAGGACCTTTGCTATAATTTTGTAAACACAATTGCAAATAGATATGGGAATATAGTCATCAAAAGTACTTGGATTATCACATTTGGAATTGGATCTAAAAATGTAGACTTATAGGCCTTAATACCTTTCTAGAAACCTCGATTTCTTTAATAACCCTTAGAAGGTCCATCTCAACAAGATCATTATATCCTAGAAAAACTAAATAGTGCACCCATTTATCCTAGATATTTTTTCCTTTTGAAAATAATGAAGTGTAGTTTGAAATTCTTCCTCAAAAATCTTTTCATACAACCTCTAATTTACTTCCTGAGTTACAAAACATGGAAAATAAGAAGATAATTTGACAATCTCAACTAGATTAACTTTCACTGGATCTAAACAAACTAATTGAAAATAATTTACTCCCATAGAAACAAGGTCTTTGAATCCACTTACTTTGGACCCTTCAATATCCTATAATTCCCAAATGGTGTTCAAACTCTTCCTATGATTAAAAAATTGATGAAAGAGTTTGGTATTTTCATCACCCTTTCATCTAAACAAATTGGTTATTCATCCTTAATTATGATTCCTTACTCTTTATCCAAGTGGATATTGGTGGCCACCCAACTTTTCCAATTGGCTCAAAAATATTTTCTCGCAAGTTTGGTAATTTACTATTTTTTACGGTTTTTAACTTCCATGGCCATTTTGAGGGCCTAAATGAAGGTTTTTCAAGATAGATATTCTCAATGATAGTTGAAGGCTTTGATTGATTGCTCAAAATCAATCTCCTCAACAACACCTTTCCAACAAGCTACCATGTGGCCCAAACAGAGATTTTATGCCAATGTTATGCCCCCGACAAGTTGATACACCAAACTACCCAAAATGGGGTCCAGAAATCTATTGGATTTACATGTTTTCGGGTTAGGGTTTTGGATTTTATTTATTATAAAAATTCCTTTTGATCCTCATTGTAAAATGATCTTCTTGTGAATTGGAGTAGAAGACACAACTCTTCTCAGAGATAACCTGCCACTATTCTAGCGAGTCTTTCACTCTGTATTTTTACAGTCTTTGTACATTTTCTCTCATAAATATAAAATTGTGTATTATTGTATCTCTATGTTTATGGTTTCATATATGATACATTTATTTTATGTTATTCAATATCCTAGATATCTCTGTACATTGATTTATTGTATCTCTACTCTCATTTCTTGTTAAAAATAATCTGGATCAGTGGTATCAAAGCATGCTGCTCTTGATCGTTTTTCAGTGCATGTCCCTGATGAGGTATGAGTATAGAAAGTTGGGTATTGAGCTTATCTCTCTTGAATACAATTTCTCTCTCACATCCAAGAAATCCTCCATGGTGAAAGAAAAGAAAAATGACAAAGCAAACAATTTTATTAATATGTTGCTTGAGAAAGATCTCACACGACAGAGGGGCGAAAAGATCGAGAATGTTTCCCACATCCTTCAATGCTTGTCAATAACAATAGGAGCGTCTTCATCAAGCGACCACTTTGGAAGTACCTCACCTTTCAAGGTACAAGTTAATTTTGATATTCCCATATTTGAAGGACAGATAGATGTGGATGCCTTAGAAAAATGGTTAAATCTACTAGAAGGTTATTTCTTTGTTCTTTATTTCTATGAAAGGGAAAATATCACCTTTTCACTTCTTAAGGCTCTCCCCCATGTCAAACATTTGTTGGAAACTTACTGGGAGTAAATTTCCACATAATAATCTGGAATATATGGGGTCGAGCCCACTTGGGATTTTTTTGTGGATGCGATAAAGGAACAATATTACCCTCTTGGAAAATACGAGGACCAGTACATGAGATAGACCAAACCGTGACAAGAGAGGGGCCAAAAAGTGATGGAGTTCACCAATATCTTCCATACCTTGCGCATCAAGCTGGGTATCAAAGACTCCAAATGACATTTGGTTCTGAAATACCATGGGACTCTACACACATACATCCAAACTAAAATGGATTTTCTATATATCTCATCACTCTGTGTTGCTTATCGATATGTTGTTAAAATTAAGATGAAATTTAAGAACCAGAACAAACGGGAGTTCAGGTCTGCAAATTTGTGACAACCAAAGTATGATAAAGACGGTATTAACAAGCAGTCTCTTTAAAACCAGTCCAAGCCACAGGAAAGAAGGGTTGCAGAAAGATGAAGGACACCGAAAAATGGTGTGATTTCCACAAAATCCCCCAGCACAACACCGATGAATGTCTCTCAAAATAGTCACTAGTGGCTGAGATCCAAACAAGGAGCCCATCCCTGATTCAGAATATGATTCATAAAATATTGATAGAAGACATATCATCAACGCATACCCCACTGCTATTGCCGCGACCGCAACAATTCAACCAGAAGAACCCACTAATCCTTAAGCGGGGGAGCACATTTTTCATTCATAGATGTGTGTGAAGGGGACCCCACTGCATTTTATTGCTGATATCAAAATCTAGAACAAACTCATCTCCGTATAGGTCGTCAAACAGTTGGGATTGTCGACAACACGACACCTGCAAACATACAACATTGGGTGACTTCGTCAGGGATGTGATCTCTATGTCCGCGAGTAGTGTCGATTGTCATACGAAATCCAGCCTTCAATTATGAGGTATTATGTGATGTTTCGCCATTGGATGTCTTTGATGTTCTCTTGTGCCAGCAATATATGTGGAAGAACCATGCTATCTATGAGTCTCGACCCCATAGTGTCATTGTTACTCTGGGGGGTCATGTCTATAGGATACCAAAGGTAGTTCCAACTATTTTCCCACCTAATAAATTCACCAAGCTAGTATCTCATACTACAAAATTTAGCTTCTTCACAATCTGTTCAAAATTTGAACAAAAGAATATTGCAACCACTACAGCCTCGGCCCAAGCACCTTTTATCCAACAGAAGTAGGTCGAAAATATTGCAGCAAAGTGTAAAGATTCCTTTTGCACACAGGAATATCATGTAGCCATATTGTTTAAAAGTGTACAACCCTTCCATCCATAGGTTCATGACAACCTTCAACAAGCTAAACAACACAACTTCTCCAACAAGGAAAGCATCTCATCAAGATGCAGATTTGGAAAAAAAAAATTCCTCTCCCTCGGGCACTCAACGCAATGGAGAAAATTTCTTCCTAAGGAGGCAGTATTGACCCAAGTGGATAACGGTGGCCGCCCACCTTTTCCAACTGGCTCAAAAAAGTTTTCTAGCAATTTTGGTAATTTACTATTTTTAGTAGCTTTTAACTTCCGGGGCCATTTTGAGGGCCTAAATGAAGGTTTTTTGGGATCAAGATTCTCAAATATAGCCTAAAGATCTCAATGAGCCCCAAAAATGAATATCCTCGATGATACCTGGATCAGTTGGTAAAATTGTTGGCTTTTCATATTTCGGGGTTAGGATTTTGGATTTTCTTTTTGATAAAATGGTCTTTGGAGCCTTATTGTAAAATCGTATTCTTGCGAATGTGAGTAGTGCACACATCTATTCTCAGAGATAACCTGCCACCATTCTAGCGAGTCTTTCACTCTGTATTTTTACAGTCTTTTTACATTTTCTCTCATTAATAGAAAATTGTGTATTATTATATCTATGTGTTTATGGTTGCATCTATGATACATTTCTGTTATATTATTGGATATCCAAGATATCTCTGTACATTTCTTTATTATATCTCTTCTCTCATTTCATGAAAAAATAATACGGATCAACTCTCCAATAATTTTCTCTTTTTACACTCTAATTCATCTGGTATTTTACCCTATTCTTCATTAAAATCACCATCAATATTCATCTCATAAATCTCTTTGATTTCAAATTTAGTCTCCTTTAAGAGCATATCCCTCTTTTTGTGTATTTCTAATACTCATGCCACCACTTTGGAAAATAGTTGTGTCCTGAATCAGGATAGATGTTTCTCCATTGTCTTTTAATAATTTCTTTGGATCCCTCCTCCCCAAACCAACTTGGATTAAAATTGAAAGGGCTTTAAGTATTTTAATCTTTAAAATCCAAATGCATGGAATAGGATTGTGATCGAATGATAACGCAACATCAATCCATGATATTCTAGTGTCAAACATGGATAATAGATCCTCATATACCTAAAACAAATCCAACATTTTGGCAACCCATACCTTCCTTTGTTTATTATCTCCCTAGGTATGCCTGAGAGAGATAGGTTTTACATCCACTAGGCCTACCAATTTAATATTGTGCTTGAAGAAATATATTAGTCAATCTATCCTATAGAGGTCCCCCAAAATTCAAATATTCTAGTGATAAAGCTTAGGTCACTGGAACAACAGAATTGATTTTGGAATGATGAGTATTTCCTTATTTACCGCTTATAGAGGAAAAAACATATCTCAAAGCCTTTTTCTTTTTGAATATGGGATATATAGATTCATCACTCGGATAGTCTACCATAATCTTTTTAACATTAATTTTGTGCATATAGCTAGAAACATAGAGAAAACATTAATTAATTAAAAACATAAATTCCAATTGATGATCAAACCCTCAAAATTCCCAAAGGCATCCATGGAATAGAAATACCATCCCTTAAAACAACCTCTTAAAACCCTAACTAACTTATCTCTAGACACCATATTCTCTTGAAGTAAGAAAACATCTATATTTTTTATCTCTACTAATCTAGATAAGGAATAAGTATTGGTACCATGGCCTAATCCATGCATATTTAGTGAAATAATATTTATCATTTACCAATTTTATGGGACTATCTCACTCTAAGGACCCTTACAACTGTCTTCTATCTACCTTATTGGATCTTTATTCTAGCCTTTTATTGAGTCTTCTACAAATATATTTTTCTACCAACTGATCCAGGAACAAAGTCCTTGATGGGATCAAGGCCCAAAACTCCCAAACAATTATCTCCCCGAAGGGGGTAACCCATCATAGGTCTAATAAGGAACCAACCTCCCCTATCAGTTTCATTTTCATTAAAACCAAACCCAGTACCAGAATTAGAGCTCCCAAAGTTCCCAAATGAGCTTATATATGTTTTTTTGAGTACACAAAATTTACTTTCATACCTTCACCCCAAGTATTTTATTTTTTGGGAAGGATTTGGGACTTCTTCCATTTATTGAAACCCTTCCTAACCAGGTGATTACTAGTTAATTCCTCGAGGGTGAGTCTGAAATCCTTACCATTCACATTTTTCGCTAAGTGACTATTATAAATTTTATCAAATGAGACAATTATAGTATTACCTTTTCCAATGACTTTCTTCTCTAATTGCTCATGAAAAATGTCCGTTGGGATAGTTGCATTGACTTTGGATTGCTATTCTTGTTTCCAAAAATCACCTCTTTTAAACCATATGTGGCCTCCACAATGTCAATAGCCTCTAGTTGTCAGAATTTTCTACCTATAATTGGCCCTACTCTCACTACTTGATTTGACTCCAAGCTTTCAGGCTTAGCCAAAGACTCTACATGTGGCTTGACATCCTTCCTTATCCAAGGCTTACTCACAAATGGTAATAACAATCTTAAGTAATATCGTTGTAATGATGACATCTCACACATCTGAAAGGAATGTGACAATAATACACCTATTTTGTAGACGTAAACCCACCTATAGAAAAATCCAAGTGCTCAAACAAACCCTCCCTCACAACGTTGAGTTCAACTAGGACCTTTACCACAATGCAAAATACACTAGATTAAAACAAATTTATATTAGTATCATGTGTTTAATTTACCCTCAAAACTAGGATCAAAGTAAGGGTGACATGGCTTTAGTGAGAGAAAGGATATACCTAAGAACCAAGATCCTTGAATGATAGTTGATGCATCTTTCTCCGAGAGAAAGGTAAATCTAATCCATCCACTTGATAGGATAAAAAATTAGGGTGCATAACCAATCATTGAACACTAGATAGAGAGCAAACACTAGCTAAATGAATCATTTGAGATCTTCCTCCAAACAAATTTTCCATTTAATACTTTCCCAACAAATTCAAACACCTTCCCAACCCAAAGATCTTCTCTCATTTCTCCTCAAACTAATCCTTCCCACTAGAATAACCCTGATATCCACCATTCAAGCACTCCAAATTAAATAGAGACCCAATGAATCCGCCACATTTCACTAGATCATTGTAATCCACCAATTCCACCTTAGAACAAAAATGTGTAGGGTTTGTGGAAGTAGGGTTTCTCAATCCATTCAATCTCAAACCCTAAAATTGAGATGAATCTTTTGGATGCACATGAGACAGAGTGAAACTTCCATTTCCACTTTCAATACTATCTTCAATGGAGCAACCTTCAAGTCCTGAGCCTTCATAATTTTTCTTCATCAAACCTAGAGGTGTGTATACCTTTGTACTTTCCACATTAATGAGATCAGCATGATCTATTGTCTCATTTAACACTATGTTTGGACCCACTATAGCTTTAAATCCTAGAGTTTCAAACCTTACATCCCAATTGTAAATTTGCTCACTAAGGTCCACTAACCTTAGATGCTCTTGGATGTGTGAAGGGAATCTGTACTCAAATATCTCCAACCATCCACATTAGGTTATATCTATACATTCACATCATAGATATAAAGCTGATGAGAAACTTATCAATTAAGTAAATGCTTATTAAAAATGCAATTAGCTAAATAGTCCTTAAGAATGTAATAATACCCCTTAAAAATGTAATTAGTAATAAAGGCTTGACTGAAACCTGAGCACATTAATGCCAGAACCGGGCAGGGCATAACTAGTCACAAAAAGATTTTCTGATGCGATTCCTTCCTTTAAACACACTTCCCTTTCCCTTAACAGTACTCAATATCATGTTTTGGTACCGGGTCGGATAGGAGGAATTCTTTGAAAGGAGATTCCGTCAGTGGTTATAACTGTTAGCGTCCGATTTCCCATATGTTTTTGAGATAGAATACAACAATTAATACAAATGAAATTTCAATAAAATAAATAATAAAATCAATTATTTACTTAGCGAGTTTCACGGTTAGCAATTTCCTTTCAATTACGCTTGTTTCTAACCTTTCCCATTCCAACGTTTGGCTTTCTTGCAGTTTCCCATTTCAATCATGATAAATCGAACGTTTCAGATTTACATGGAAATATTCTGCTCTGCACCCTCTCTGTGGCATTCTGGAGGCCTTGAAGTGTTGGTGTTGTTCTAAGGCTGCGAGCAATAATCAACTTATTATGCAGCATTCAATACTATGATAAATGATAAAGGATCTCGACGCTGTGAGGGTACAGTCATGGTAATTTTAATGTGCGTTGAGTGATACAGTCGTGGAGCTTCTTTAGTTTTTTGAATCGGTTTATAAATTATTTTATTGGGAGTATTTTTACGTTTGCAGATAGCACTTAGTAGTATAAATTATTTTAATGGGATCTTTTTCACGTTTGCAGAGAGCACTTAGTAGTATATGCCTTGTTTTTCGTCTGGAGGTAGCATCTTGAGTCCTCTTAATTCTCCTTCGCCGTGCGCATAGTAGAATATGCCTTCAGGTGATTCTTACTCTCTTCAATTCTCTCTTGGTGTATTTGGGCACATTTGCACGAACAAGTGTGAACTTTTGTGTTTCAAAACTTGTTAAGCAATTTAGGTTGGCATGAACTTAAAATGTGGGTCTTGTTGCTCAAAACTTTTTAGGTTATTTAGGTTGGCATGAACTTGAAAAAATGTGGGATTCAAGTAAAATGAAATTTAGATTGGCATGAACTTGAAAGATGGGAAATGAGTAAAATGGTTGGAAGGTCAATAGATAATCACATTTCTTCATCTCTTCATCCCATTCTTGAATTCAACTTGCATTTCAGTTTAAAAAAATTAATTTATACAATTCATTCTTGAATCCAATTTGCATTTTATTTAAGAAAAGAGATGTTTGGGATAACTATACTTCTTTACTCTACTTGTGTAAGAGTAGAGTCATGTAAGAGTAAACTTATAGTGATTTGCTTAACATGATATATTAATTATAATTGGATTTAAAATATATATATTATTTTTCATAAAGACATTAAAAAATTTAAAATTTCATTTTTAATAAAGATATTAAAAAATGTCTTTTAAGATATATATAGATAATAGATAGAAATAAATAGGGAAGAATGCTGATAAAGAAGAAAGTGAAAATTACTTTAATTGAAAAACTACATTATTAAAAATGATTAATTTGCAATTGTTTTCTCTATCCTACAAAAATTAATGATATCAATAAACTTATATCAACCAGTATGGTTGAAATAATTATTACTAATAATCAACTACTTCAACTTGCTTGAGACCAGTACTCTTGCTTGACCAAGATCTTCTGAAATTGAAATCCATATCAATAAACTTATATCAACCAATATGGTTGAAATAATTATTACTAATAATCAACTACTTCTACTTGCTTGAGACCAGTACTCTTGCTTGAAACCAAGATCTTCTGAAATTGAAATACAACATTCTTTAGTAAAAACTGTATCTGTTTTTCTTTATTCCCAGCTTCCCATGATGATATATGCACGTTCATGGTTTCAAAGAAGGGGAATTCTGAAGTAAACAGCCAAACACACGCGTTTCCTTCTCATCAAAATCAAAATGGTGTATATTTTCATTTATCATCCCAGAATATCGAGCAGCTGGATGGAATTTGAAGAGTAAATTGTCCGCCATGGTCAATATACGAGTCAAATACAGTAAAAAATTTACCATAACCGTCATAAATCTGTGTTAAAAACCTCAAAACGGATGATATACTTGTCAAAACCGTCAAATTTGACGGGCCTCCTCCTTCTCAAATTCCAACCTTAGCATAGGAGAGTTCAAACATGGTGGAATTGGATCTCCTGTATATGGCCATCAACCGTCAATCTGGAGCACGCAAATCTCAGCCGCCCAAATCTACGCGCCTCTTAGCACAACACGCCAAACAGTCACATCAACCCTAACAGACTTAGGATAAGCGGGGTTTTTTAACCTTAGTCTTTTCCTTTTGTCGCCCAAGGGCCAAGTCCAGTGGGGAAAACACCCCCTTGCAATAATATGTGCTAACTGTTGGAATAATGGAGAAATTAGAATACTTAGTTAAGATCTGTGTAACTAAGTTATTGTGTGTCTTTCATATTTAGGTTGTTGTAAGCACCTTGTGCTATATATATGTGTACTTAATTTATATTAAAGATAACAGATTATGCGAGCATAGACAGATTAAAGATAACATTGATGAGGATAATGTTTATCTTCTATAAAATTGCAAGGGAAAAAGTAAAAAGAGTTCCAAGATTGACATCATCAAAGTTTTTTTCTTTGCATGCAATGGATATGGAAACTATGCAACACAATGTCCCAACAGGAAGGGACAAAGGATAAGGAGAAATAGGTAGCACCCTTTGTAGAGATAAATGACTTTCATGAGAAGTTTAATAAATATATTTCTCATGTATCCATTGTTTCAAGTGGAAACAACATCATCTTTGAGTTTGACAGGACTTGGATGGTGGAAAATGGGGCCACCAATCATATGATAGGCATACTATACTCGTTTTTGTTCATATCCGAGATTGGTATTGACCATGTCATGGATGGAACTCACCATATCAAAGGATTCAATAATGTCAGGTTTCTGTTAGACTTTAGAGAAATCATGGAAGTAGAAGGGGTATTGTTTGTACCATGGATGTGATTTAGTCTCCTCTTAGTCTTAGCTTCAACTTTCTTCTCATGTTGTTTCAACTTTATTGACGAATATGCTATCACTCCCCCATCTTGTATTAGCACGGTGATCCGGTTGGCTATTGGTGGCCACCCACCTATTCCAATTAGCTCCTCTTATCCATTTTTAGTTCAACACGTTCTTTTGTACTTCTTTGTAATTGTGGGTATTATACTTCTGGGCTGTCTGAAACCCTACACATATTCTAGGTGGATATTGGTGGCCTCTCACTTAATTGAACTAGCTTATTTTGTATGTTTTCATCTTAGCACATCTTGTTGTACTTCCAAGGCCGTTTTGGAGGCCTAAACCATGTTTTTTTGGTTCGCCACAGTCAAACTATAGAGAGAGTCAGAATTTGACGACAAAATGTGTAGTTTTCTGAAAGACCTTTCCAATTGGCTATCACGCACCTAAAACGAAGGTCATATGCAAAATTTATGACCCCGAGAGGTTGAGGTACCAACTTGCCCATAGGGGCCCACATGAATTTTGACGTTTCAACCCCTAGGGTTAGGTTTTTGGATGTCTAGGGTTTTGGAATTCATGAGTAATATAAAAAAGGCCTCTATATCCTCATTGTAATTCATTCTTCTTATACAGGTGCACATACAACCACATCTCTTCTTAGACATAGCTACTACCATTCGAGCAAGTGTTTCAGTTCTACAATTTTATAGTTTCATCCTATTTCATTATTCGATAGAAGATATTGTTCACTGGATATCTGTTTTATTCTTCATATGTCTATGTTTATTGTATTCAGTTTTTTAATCAATTCATTCCGCTCCTAAATCTGGATCAGCGGTATCAGAGCAATATGCTCTTCATTTATTTTTCTTTGTGCATATCCCCAACAAGATCCGAGCACAAAAGTTGGGACTCAAACCAATCGAGAAATTGCAAGATCGACTGCTCAAATACCACGTCCTTTTTCATAGATACATTCGAATAGAAATTGAGTTTTTGGACATCGCCTCATTGGGCACGACCTATAGATACACTATCAAGATCGAGCATAAATTTATGCAGAAAAGGTGAGAGTTTGAATTTGCAAACCCCTCACAGCCAAAGCAGGTCAAAGGCAGCCCCAACCCACACAACAAGGGACCAAGTCAAGATGGTCTTCCTCAGGAAAACTGGTCCAAGCCACAACAAAATAAAGGAAATGAGAAGACTGAAGAATGTCGCTCCAAGTAGTCACTCATGGCCGAAATGAAGGCTTCCGAGTCAAAGATCGATTCTGATTTCGAATCAAATACTGAAAGAGGGAAGCAAATTATTAATGTTAAACCCAGTGCCATTGTCGCTACCACCAAAGTCGGGCCAAGCGAACCAAAAGAACGAGAGGAAGGGGAAACTTCTTTCACTAGTAGATGTGGGTAAAGGGGGCTCTGCTTCATTTCATTGTCAATAGCAGTATTCAGAAGAACTTGATTTCAACAGAGGTCGTCAAGTGGTTGGACCTAGGAATGAAACCACATCTACATCCCTACACCATCGGCTAGCTTCGCCAAGAAAGAGATCTACATGTCAGCCAATAGTGCCATCTTCCCTACGTCATCAATAGTTTCAAATATGAGGTACTGTGTTAGATTGCTCCCCTTGAAGTTTGTGATGTTATTTTAGGACAACCATAATTGTGGAAGTGCCATGCTATGTATGAGTCTAGATCCTGCAGTGTTATTATTACTTTGGGTAGACAATTATATAGGATACCAGAGGCAATGATAGTTACTGCTATTCATTTAATCTCTGCTAAGAAATGCAGTAAGGTCATTTCACAGACCGATAAGTTCATATTCTTTGTGATTCGTGTTCACAGTAAGAAAAAGGTCGTGGCCACATTCGTCGCCTCTACACAAAGCCTCTCTTTGCAGCAGAAGCAAGTGGTCGGGATCATGTAAGAATACATAGACATATTCTCTTCATCTACAGGGGTACCAACACACTGCCAAGTCAAGCATCCAATTGATCTGAATCCCGACACACCTCTACCTAATGGACTAGTCTATCATCACTCACTGATGGAACATGAAAAAATCAAGCAACATATCCAAGAGCTTCTCTAGAAGGGGCACATCGGACCCAACTCTGACCCTTGCAGAAGCTCGATTGTACTGGTGCAGAAGAAGGATGAGACTTGGAAACTCTGCATTGATTATAGAGCCTTAAACAAAATCACAGTTAGGAATTGGTACCCCATTCCCAAGATTCATGACCTTCTTGACCAACTCAAGGGGGAAAAGTTCTTCAACAAGATTGACCGAAAGTCTGGCTACCACATGGTTCCCATCGAACCAACTAATGTATGGAA
>ML795675.1:116374-130175 GCA_009831015.1 Picea engelmannii | reverse complement strand
TTCCATACATTAGTTGGTTCGATGGGAACCATGTGGTAGCCAGACTTTCGGTCAATCTTGTTGAAGAACTTTTCCCCCTTGAGTTGGTCAAGAAGGTCATGAATCTTGGGAATGGGGTACCAATTCCTAACTGTGATTTTGTTTAAGGCTCTATAATCAATGCAGAGTTTCCAAGTCTCATCCTTCTTCTGCACCAGTACAATCGAGCTTCTGCAAGGGTCAGAGTTGGGTCCGATGTGCCCCTTCTAGAGAAGCTCTTGGATATGTTGCTTGATTTTTTCATGTTCCATCAGTGAGTGATGATAGACTAGTCCATTAGGTAGAGGTGTGTCGGGATTCAGATCAATTGGATGCTTGACTTGGCAGTGTGTTGGTACCCCTGTAGATGAAGAGAATATGTCTATGTATTCTTACATGATCCCGACCACTTGCTTCTGCTGCAAAGAGAGGCTTTGTGTAGAGGCGACGAATGTGGCCACGACCTTTTTCTTACTGTGAACACGAATCACAAAGAATATGAACTTATCGGTCTGTGAAATGACCTTACTGCATTTCTTAGCAGAGATTAAATGAATAGCAGTAACTATCATTGCCTCTGGTATCCTATATAATTGTCTACCCAAAGTAATAATAACACTGCAGGATCTAGACTCATACATAGCATGGCACTTCCACAATTATGGTTGTCCTAAAATAACATCACAAACTTCAAGGGGAGCAATCTAACACAGTACCTCATATTTGAAACTATTGATGACGTAGGGAAGATGGCACTATTGGCTGACATGTAGATCTCTTTCTTGGCGAAGCTAGCCGATGGTGTAGGGATGTAGATGTGGTTTCATTCCTAGGTCCAACCACTTGACGACCTCTGTTGAAATCAAGTTCTTCTGAATACTGCTATTGACAATGAAATGAAGCAGAGCCCCCTTTACCCACATCTACTAGTGAAAGAAGTTTCCCCTTCCTCTCGTTCTTTTGGTTCGCTTGGCCCGACTTTGGTGGTAGCGACAATGGCACTGGGTTTAACATTAATAATTTGCTTCCCTCTTTCAGTATTTGATTCGAAATCAGAATCGATCTTTGACTCGGAAGCCTTCATTTCGGCCATGAGTGACTACTTGGAGCGACATTCTTCAGTCTTCTCATTTCCTTTATTTTGTTGTGGCTTGGACCAGTTTTCCTGAGGAAGACCATCTTGACTTGGTCCCTTGTTGTGTGGGTTGGGGCTGCCTTTGACCTGCTTTGGCTGTGAGGGGTTTGCAAATTCAAACTCTCACCTTTTCTGCATAAATTTATGCTCGATCTTGATAGTGTATCTATAGGTCGTGCCCAATGAGGCGATGTCCAAAAACTCAATTTCTATTCGAATGTATCTATGAAAAAGGACGTGGTATTTGAGCAGTCGATCTTGCAATTTCTCGATTGGTTTGAGTCCCAACTTTTGTGCTCGGATCTTGTTGGGGATATGCACAAAGAAAAATAAATGAAGAGCATATTGCTCTGATACCGCTGATCCAGATTTAGGAGCGGAATGAATTGATTAAAAAACTGAATACAATAAACATAGACATATGAAGAATAAAACAGATATCCAGTGAACAATATCTTCTATCGAATAATGAAATAGGATGAAACTATAAAATTGTAGAACTGAAACACTTGCTCGAATGGTAGTAGCTATGTCTAAGAAGAGATGTGGTTGTATGTGCACCTGTATAAGAAGAATGAATTACAATGAGGATATAGAGGCCTTTTTTATATTACTCATGAATTCCAAAACCCTAGACATCCAAAAACCTAACCCTAGGGGTTGAAACGTCAAAATTCATGTGGGCCCCTATGGGCAAGTTGGTACCTCAACCTCTCGGGGTCATAAATTTTGCATATGACCTTCGTTTTAGGTGCGTGATAGCCAATTGGAAAGGTCTTTCAGAAAACTACACATTTTGTCGTCAAATTCTGACTCTCTCTATAGTTTGACTGTGGCGAACCAAAAAAACATGGTTTAGGCCTCCAAAACGGCCTTGGAAGTACAACAAGATGTGCTAAGATGAAAACATACAAAATAAGCTAGTTCAATTAAGTGAGAGGCCACCAATATCCACCTAGAATATGTGTAGGGTTTCAGACAGCCCAGAAGTATAATACCCACAATTACAAAGAAGTACAAAAGAACGTGTTGAACTAAAAATGGATAAGAGGAGCTAATTGGAATAGGTGGGTGGCCACCAATAGCCAACCGGATCACCGTGCTAATACAAGATGGGGGAGTGATAGCATATTCGTCAATAAAGTTGAAACAACATGAGAAGAAAGTTGAAGCTAAGACTAAGAGGAGACTAAATCACATCCATGGTACAAACAATACCCCTTCTACTTCCATGATTTCTCTAAAGTCTAACAGAAACCTGACATTATTGAATCCTTTGATATGGTGAGTTCCATCCATGACATGGTCAATACCAATCTCGGATATGAACAAAAACGAGTATAGTATGCCTATCATATGATTGGTGGCCCCATTTTCCACCATCCAAGTCCTGTCAAACTCAAAGATGATGTTGTTTCCACTTGAAACAATGGATACATGAGAAATATATTTATTAAACTTCTCATGAAAGTCATTTATCTCTACAAAGGGTGCTACCTATTTCTCCTTATCCTTTGTCCCTTCCTGTTGGGACATTGTGTTGCATAGTTTCCATATCCATTGCATGCAAAGAAAAAAACTTTGATGATGTCAATCTTGGAACTCTTTTTACTTTTTCCCTTGCAATTTTATAGAAGATAAACATTATCCTCATCAACTCCCTGTCCTCCCTTCTCTCTATTCATCCGGATCTCCTCCTCAGTGAAATCCTCCCAAAGCATGCTCCAATATGGAATTTTTTCGCATCCCATAGTGCATTCCACAAATACTTCTCAATCATTGGTATAATTAACAATTTGTAGTGTTTCATAATAATTTCTATACACAACAGAAAACATGATAACATTTACAGTAGAGACATGATAAAATGTGATAAAACATAGTTAGACACTTATCTTGTAACAATGGTGGGATCCACCAACCAAATGCAGGCCTTCTACGAACCTCCCAGCCTTAGAACGCACTACCCATCAACTCAGCAGTGGGTCACCCCCGAGTTGGGACTAAGCTCCACCCCAAGGCAAGGAATCTAGGCTCAAGCTAAGGTTACAGGGAAAACAGTCACACACAACCACAAGGACGAAATGCTCTCCCAGGAATCTCCCACGCTCACTGCCCACAGACCCTCATTCCCCACATGCGTGTTCCACCCCAGGAGAATGCACCTTCTCTGTCACCTGGACAGTCCTTTGGCTGCCAATCTCCCTTACCTTGGGTTACAGGAACAGACTAGATCAGAAGTCTCTGCGCTCTATGGCAGCTACAAGGTTCCTTCTAGGAGTTCTCTCCTTCCCCTACGCACTCTCTCACCTGGAGGGAGTCTCTCACAGGACAAGAAGCCTCACTCAGTCCAGTACTGCATGGTCTCAACAATCCCATGGGAAAACAGACACAGGCTTTCCAAAAACTAGATTCGAAAATCACTGGATGGCTTCACAGTCACGGCTTGGAATAGGGAATGCTCGCATAGGCTCGCTCAACTTCCCCGAACAAGCAAGACTCTTCCCCAAAATCAACACAAGATTCTCGTAGGTTGGGGTTACATGCATGGGATTTCTCAAAATCAGACACAGACCTTCGAGTCACAGGGTCTCACAAAGGTTCTCTACAGGAGTTGGGTTAGTCATACTGCTCAAAGCTTCGTACGCGTTCAGACAATCCGGTGGAATGGAATGGCAACTTCTCACGGCTCACCTTGGCCGTTTTATTTGCATGCACTAGGGTTGACACTTGTCACCCATGGAAGTGCATGCGTTCCACCAACACACGTTCCTCCCACCACTTGGGAATTCACGTGTCCTTCCAAAAGGACTTAGGATAAAAACATATGATGGACATATCTTTTGGAATAATATTAAAATATTATTCCCAGGCTTAAGCCCCCCCTAGGATTATCCCCTAGGCTCAACACTTAGCCCCTTTCCCACCTTCTAGCCCCTAATTCCTTGCCCACTCTGTGGATGCTCAGTCCCCCTTCACTCATTCATTGTGGTTGGTCTACACCTGGTGGTGTTTATATTTTATTAAGTGTTCTGCATGATTATATATACAACAACAGGCTCCTGGCCTTCAATACTCAGGCTCCCTGGCCTAACGACACATAAGCCTCCAGCTTATGAAAACTTGGCTCACCAGCCTATAAACATAATTACAATTCCTTTCCAAACATGTTTTACAATGGGGATCGGCCTTGGGAACACTACAATCCCCCTCCCCTTATTTTTGCATTGTCCTCAGTGCAACTTACATTGTCTCTGCAAGCCTTTCAAAATTTTCAAAACAATGCAGGTACTCTGCCCGGATAACCTCTTCATGCTCCCATGTCATGTCCTCAGGACCGTACCAGGTCCACTGAACCTTTACAAGCTCTATAGTTTGATTCAGGAGTTGTTTGCTTTTCCTATCCAATATGTGCACAGGATGCACTTGTAGGACACCTTCTGGTTCCACCTGAATCACATTCCAATCGATAACATGATTAGCATCAGCTACATATTTCTTAAGCAGTGAAACATGAAACACATTATGTATAGTCATAGATGAATTAATGCAACCATATATGAAATGTATATGTATGTATATACAAACAAATTCAATAACCTTAAAACTGTATGCAACATACACAACATAGAATAAATAGAGAATTGTACTTATCTTTTGATTGAGAGACCTTCCACCCCGGACCAGAGCTATGACTCCATCAGGCAATGGCTTCCCAAGATAGCCATGGTCCACAATCCTTATCCACATGGCCTAGGCCAAGGTACCAGACCTCAGCAGCACTCCAACCATTCAAACCTCGACAGTAATCCAACCAACGGTCTCTCATTCCCCACATGCCTATCCACCCGGGAGTATACACCTTCACAAGCACAGTCCATCGGTGCTACACCTCCCTTCCTTGGGCTTGGAAACAGGCCGAACCGGAAGTCTTAGAGCACCATGGCTCCAGGAGTTCCAACTGCCCTCAAAGGTTTCCAAGCAGCATCTTCCCAAGATACTCTTTGTAGCCAACATTTTAACTTTTATCAACATCATCTCATCTGCATTAACCACATGTAGTTATCATGAGATAACATACAAGAATTCATTTAGGAATTCCAATTAATTTGAAAGGAAATTCAACTTTTATTCCCAAAACATGACATCCTATTTCATGATTCATCTTGGATGTTGCCACATTATGAATGCAGTCATCCTTGTGATTTTTCCACAAGCACAAAACTGCCTACAATTTTCCTGCAGGACTTCATCTTGCATACTGCCAACAAATTGTCAGTATTTTCTATACATCATAATTCAATGTGTACAACATCTTATGCAATAATCTTAGAATTTTTGCACCTGGCAATTCAATCACAATTACCAAACAACTTGACCAGTAGAATGACTCGTCATTCTATGCATATGCATGTCCACAGTTAACAACAGTAAGTTCATTATTTAAATTTTCTGAACATAAAATTTTTATGTAGTCTCCATTCTTGTGACTACCTGGCTTGTAAATTTCCTGTTGCAGTGTTTAACAGTTCTTAAAATGTTCTCAATTTTAGGGGTTAGCAACATTTCAGCCATCAACATAATTATTTCCATTCAATAATATATACGCATGTACTTACCAAACATATTCAACCATTGCACTTAGTATGCAATTATATCACTTATTATGCATGAGTGTGATTCTCAACGCATTCTTATTCAATGCACCTTGCATTCAATTACATAATGCTCTCTATCTCAGTCATGTATCTCACCTTCCATGGGTTGGAATTCTGGCCAATGTGTTTCCACATTATCCATACACTTCTTATTATCTTTCTAATTAATTGGATGCCTTCCTTTCTGACCCGAACACTACACCAAGAATATAATTTTGTGGTATTCGTTAGTGTTATCAAAAAGGTTGCAGACCAAGTTTATTCAAAAGTACGAAGCTTCTGGTACCTGGTGTGGCTCAGAATCTTTCCATATATGTACCTTGCCATATTCAACCATGTCCTAGTCTCATACATGACTAGCTTTCTTGCATTCATTCTTGTAACAAGTTCTTATCTTTTAATTCTTTGGTTATTACCCCATAACCAAATTAACATAACATTCTACTATGTCGATGTGTGCATTCAGAAGCTAAAAAGATTTGAATTAATACAGGCCTACAACCTTTACCACATCCGGTGGTATGCATTCAAATAATATAATCATGTGATTTAATAACATAGCTCTGGCTGAGGAAATTCTTACCATAATTTCCTTTCAACAATTATGCAAAAAGAGTGATAAAACTCATACCTACATGGCTTCCATTAAAATTATACTACCTGAATATTTGATAGTAGTAGAAGCTTTCATGCTTCTTTTATCAGACTTATAACTAGCTCTTCATCTCTCTATTGCTTCCTTCATGAGGTAGCAAAATTACCAACAACACCTGCAACATGCAAGCATTCTTTCCTTGGACTGGCCAATCAAGCCATAACATACTTGCTACCACAAATTGCAGCAACTTCTTTCTCCCTATAACCCTTTTTCTTGCAGATCTCAGAAGCATTCAATTCTTCCAGGATTCCTACTAGTTTCTCCTACATGGCCATTGGCTATGACCACATGCCTATCCAAAAAGGTGTTACAGGATTTCGCATATCGGGTGTTTCGATATGAGTCACCCTTGACTCTCTCTATCCCCGAAATCTGAAACAAGAGTCTAGCGCATCCTAGCTCTTCCTTTAACTTCCACTGATGCGACCTCTAGCAAAATTCAAGAATTAGCTCTCCTCTTTTCTCCCGAGGTCTGAACTCCCAAACCCCTTTTGCCTCAGATCAAAGGTCCACAACTTTCCAGGCTCGACGGTCCCGGTCAATTCCTCGCAAATCGATAATTCTCGTTTCGGGGTTTCGAAATAAAAGTTCCCTCTATAAGCACTCCTTGCATTGGATATGCGCACTCTTCATACCAAAAGTTCCATGCTATCTCTTCTGAGCTTCATTTTCTGAACTGGAAGAATTATGTGTCTCTTCCATTTCTTTGCACTATGTGGAAATTCAAATCAGTTCTGGCACTCGTCAACCTTCTACAATAAAGATGCGCAGACGATTAGAATTTGTCAGGCCTTTGTTTCTTGACAATTCCTCATCTTTCATAACAATCGATGTTAAGAAAATGTTTCAATTTCATGACTTTTCCAAGCTCTGCTCGGCTCTGCAATTCTGGGACTTCAAACTTCATAATCTTGGTCCACGAGGATCCAGCAGTTAAATATTCGTAACCAAAGTCACCCTTTTTGCAACTCGCGATCTCATGAGTTCGTGAGTCGAAGACCCTCGACTCATTTCCTCTAAACGTCGATACCAGAGATGTGACATAGGTATGCCTCGCTCCTCACTAGCGTCTGCTACGCATGACCGTAGTCTAGGGCTAAGTGCTATCACTCTTCGCTACTCGCACCTTCGTGAGTTGTGGCATCCAACCTTGGTACCTCCCTTTCACAAAACCTCGAGAAGCGATGTTGACTTTTCTCCTCTTGTTCTCCCTACTTCATGACTTCGCGAGTTTCAATGTCGAGCTCCCATGCCCTTATCTCGCGATTCCTATAAATCGTGAATTACTTTATTCTCTAGGCCCACAGCGCAGTTGTCACCCTTCACCACCGTGGCATGTGGTATGCTTAGGAGGGTCCACGTCTCTTTTAACGACGTCATTAGGTCCCACCACTCTCACCTATCTTCTCGACTCATTGGCACGTGGTACGCATTCATGCGCCCAAGTCCAATCCAAGCATGGAATCCAACGGTCAACTCTTTCTCAGATCTACGACGCAGATCCTTTCAGGGTTTTGGGCTTCCAAACGCTGATGCGCTCTAACTCCTGTTAACCCTCCGAGCTAGACTCATGGTTCACATGACCTCCCCTTATATGACCACAGTCATACCTCCTATCGGGGTTTCAAACTTTCCAATGCTGAAACACATATGTCCTCGGGATTCGTGATTCCCTGAACCTTGATTTCTCGATGGATGACTCTCCTTTCGAAACTTTCTCAACTACCTTGATCTCGGCCATGCATCCCCAAGAATGGATGGTCCTCGTCGCTTCTCGCTATTTCACGATTTTGCGATTTCAAATGCTCCGGGTGCCTTGTCTTCAGGATTCGCGAAACGCCAAACCCCGATGTGCCGATTTGACTTTTCTATTGGGACTTTCCCTAATGAAAAAATCCTTTGTCAACTCAAAACCCCGGTAGCCCATATACCGATAGGTCGCTCAATCTCCGCCACGTGTCTCAACTATTGGACGGATCAGATCAAATCTCAAGAATTCGCTCGATGCAAGGTTAAAAACACTCACCTATGTGAGTCCGGGTGTTCGGATCTCTGAATTAGACGATCGCGCAACACACATCCTTCCTTAGACGGATGTCTTAGATTCCCTCTCGCTATTTTGGAACTTGAAATGTCCTGACCTTCTCAACCTCGAGAACTCCGATATCCTGAACGCTGATATCCCGATAAGCCAACTCCTTTTGGGACTTTCACTCTCCTGTTCACGAAGTTGTAAAACTCCGTGCAACTCTCTACCGATCCGACGACTGTTGGGTAATTTTCTCAAGATCTGACGACTCACAAGGGTTCACCTTCCCTCCCGAATAGATCCTATAGCTTCCACACAACTGGTGTGGAGTCCTCTCTCCCTATGGACTCATACCACAATGGTTGCGGTTTCATAGCTCCGCTATACCTCCTAAGCTTTAAAAACTTGTCAAGTAACTCCTTGACATTTTGGAGTAAACTAGGGTCCGAAATTGGCCTTCCATACCCAATTTCCCCTCACATTCTCGGTCCAAAGACCGCTCTACTAGCCCATCTAGGATCAATGTCGAAACCTTGGCTCTGATACCAAACTATAGCACACCCTTTCAGCTACAAACCACTTTGTACATAACTCATACAGATGTTATACAAAGTACATGCATTTAAACAAATAAACACATTCAAGTTCAGAGTAAACATATTATCTTCTGGTATAATTAACAATTCGTAGCATTTCATAATAATTCCTATACACAACGGAAAACATGATAACATTTACAGTAGAGACATGATAAAATGTGATAAAACATAGTTAGACACTTATCTTGTAACAATGGTGGGATCCACCAACCAAATGCAGGCCTTCCACGAACCTCCCAGCCTTAGACCGCACTGCTCATCAACTCAACAGTGGGTCACCCCTGAGTTGGGAGTAAGCTCCACCCCAAGGCAAGGAATCTAAGCTCAGGCTGAGGTTACAGGGAAAACAGACACACACAACCACAAGGACGAAATAATCTCCCAGGAATCTCCCATGCTCACTGCCCACAGACCCTCATTCCCCTCATGCCTATTCCACCCCAGGAGAATGCACCTTCTCTATCACCTGGATAGTCCTTCAGCTGCCAATCTCCCTTACCTTGGGTTATAGGAACAGACCGGACTGGAAGTCTCTGAGCTCTATCGTAGCTACAGGGTTCCTTCCAGGAGTTCTCTCCTTCCCTTGCGCACTCTCTCACCTGGAGGGAGTCACTCACAGGACAACAAGCCTCACAAAGTCCAGTACTGTGTCGTCTCAACAATCCCATGGGAAAACAGACACAGGCTTTCCAAAAAATAGATTTGGCAATCACAGGATGGCTTCACAGTCACGAATTCGGAATAGGGAATGCTCGCATAGGCTCGCTCAGCTTCCTCGAACAAGCAAGACTCTTCCTCGAAATCAACACAGGCTTCTCGTAGGCTAGGGTTACATGCACAGGATTTCTCAGAATCAGACATAGACCTTCGAGTCACAAGGTATCACGAAGGTTCTCTACAGGAGTGGGGTTAGTCATACTTCTCAGAGCTCCGTACGCGTTCAGACATTCTAGTGGAATGGAATGGCACCTTCTCATGGCTCACCCTGGCCATTTCATTTGCATGCACTAGGGTTGACACTTGTCACCCATGGAAATGCATGCATTCCACCAGCACACGTTCCTCCCACCACTTGGGAATTCACGTGTCCTTCCAAAAGGACTTAGGATAAAAACATATGATGCACATATCTTTTGGACGAATATTAAAATATTATTCATAGTCTTAAGACCCCCCTAGGCTTAGCCCCTAGGCTCAACACTTAGCCCCTTTCCCTCCTTCCAGCCCCTAATTCCTTGCCCACTCTATGGATGATCAGTCCCCCTTCACTCATTCATCGTGGTCGGTCTGCACCTGGTGGTGTTTATATTTTATTAAGTGCTATGCATGATTACATATACAACAACAGGCTCCTCACCTTCAATACTCAGGCTCCCTGGCCTAATGACACATAAGCCTCCAGCTTATGAAAACTTGTCTCACCAGCCTTTAAAACATATTTACAATTCCTTTCCAAACATGGTTTACAATAGGGCTCGGCCTTGGGAACACTACATGGAAACTCCTTTTCCATTGTTCCTTCCTCCTCTTTATAACTATAGGGTGTGTTCCTATCCCTGTTGATTTATCTAAGGAAGAGCCTCCCATTGAGTTGATGCTTGAATGTCTTTGGAGGAACCAAGGGAATGTGGCTCTGGACCAGTACCGAAGGTTGAATCAAGTTGTAACTACCTTTCTCACATTATTTCTAATAAAAGAGTTATTGTTCCCTCATATTATGTGTTTATTGGTTCATTATGATGTCATATGCTAATGTCTTTTTTATACATTTGAATCTATGCACATGGTATATGTTATTTGAATGTATAACTACCTTGTAGCAATCTATTCTTGGTTTCCTATTGCAGGCTAGTTCCGACAGAGATTAGGAGCAGTTCAAGAAACGAGAGTGTGGATCGACATCAAACGAAGGATCCAAGGTGTGAGGCCTTTCCTGATTTATTTCTCTCTCTCTCTCTCTCTCTCTCTCTCTCTCTCTCTCTCTCTCTCTCTCCTTATAAAAATTATTTATTTATTGGATGTATTGATATATATGGGGATTGGTTCTATCTTTTGAATTTGGTCTTGTTCTGTTGTGACTTGAACCAAGGTCACGAGGGAAATATCCCTTAAAAAATGTTAGTGACCATACGAGGGATCTTCTCCTAGTTTTGGTCAATTTTATAGTTTCATTAGTTTTCTCAGGGTTTTTGCAATTTTTCTTATTTCCAGACTTCATTTTTAGAGATTTCATCATTTATAAACTTTTCCAAAAAGTTTTGCAAGCACCTCTTTCGGGTTGACTTTTATTTTTTCAAGTTTAACTAAATTTTCTGCACTTTGTCCTTCTTTAAGGCATGAAAATCTATGTTTTTCAACTCTATGATATGTGGATATTCACGTGTTGTAGCTAACACAATCACATACCTGTGCATTTGGATTGAAATATTGAGTCTTTTGCTCAGATTTGGTTGTTGTTAGTTGGTTTTTCAGTATCTATTGAGCCCCCAGAGTTTTTTGATGCTATATATTGTTGGTTGTAGTCTGTGAAAACTCTTACTTTGCTTGAAAAGGTCTTTCTTTCTAGTAATCTTATCTTTAAGTTTTAAGGGTGGTTAAGGTCAATTGAAAGATCAATTGTATATCTGGGTTGATTTTCATATTGATTTCCTTTCTAGTGGTTAGTTGTTGTTTCCTTTATTCTTATTTTCCTTTCTCCTTTTGTTTTTCAGAAAAAAGATAATTCTCCTTTCTTAGTTCCATGTTAATTTCTTTTTAACAAAAAACCAAAAAACTTCTTGGTTGCTAGTTTTCCTTCCTTGTTTCCTTTACCTTTAAATTTATCAATAAAATAAATTGTTTCGTAGTACTTAGGCCTGCATGCTTTCTCTTTGTTTTGATAGGTAGCTACATCAGTTCAATTTAGCCTTGTTCGAAAGAAAAGAAGTTCAGTGTGCCAATTTCTTTCCCTTTGTTATGCATGATTGTTTACAAAGAATTATAGGGCTGCAATCCATAATAGTTTAAATATATTACATACATCCAAACACATATTGTTTTCATTTTCAAAACTACAAAAGAAAAGAGTTTGTTTTTCTGAAGCATTGATTATCACTTCCTATTTTTAGTGAAAAAACCACATTTCAATTTTTCTTTATGTTCTTAATTTTTTTTCTACGAGTTCATCAAAACATCACATAAGTTTCATATGTAACTTTTGATTAAAAAAATCCCCAGAATATGAAGGAGTAATAAAATTTATTAGAAACTTTCATTTTGTAGGGTGAACATACTAGTTACATGCTAGGGCCTTGGTTTAGGTTGGAGAGTAAATTTATCCAAGGCCATAAAACAAACATATGAGTTTGAGCTAGGGAGATACCAAATCCAACTATTGTATAATCATATTCGGGAGCCTACTCTAACTCAAGAGATAAACACGAGGTCGTGTGAAGGAGATTCAAGGAGAGACCCCTCCAGAGCTTAACTGAGTGTAGAGGGGAAATCATATGTTGGAGGTTTCATTAGTACCCATACCTATGTGAGAGGTGGAGGCTTTGGGATTAGATACCATGCCTATATGTTCGATCTCTACTATCTATTTTACCCCACGGACGTTGACTACGATTTGGTGACCTTAGTGGCCATTCCTAGGTATCTTAGAGGTGACTACAGGGGGTTTGTCGTCGTATCTAAGACAAATTCCACATCCCAGTTTTCAGTACTATTGGAGGGTGCCTCACAAAGTGTGGGTACTTGCACTAGATAAGACTGGTTAGTGGAGGTCAGGATAATCATTTCACATTCCTTCGTTCATTGGTCCATGAAACTTAATCAAGTCATGCGTCTGTATGGTAGGTCCTTTCCCTAACTTGTGACTATTTTGATCTCAAGACCTAATCTACCTGAGTCAGGATATTAGAAAGGTCATTTTTTTCTATTTGTTTCTTTTTAGTATTTTTCTAGTGGTGTGTAGATGATTGTATACTTTCTTAGATATGTGTTTACATGGTCACTTGAGAGTTGACAACTCAAAGTGGTTTACCAACCACCTTATAGATTGAGGATAATTAAAGGTCTTCCTCTTGAGGAGCTTGAGGAGGAAATAAAAAACAATTCTCCCCTACCTCCACTAAGGAGTCAACTTGATCAAGATGTTGCTTTTGTGCTAACTGGTTCAGTCAATATCAGAACTTTGGATCCCTCAAAGATTAATTCCTCAGAACTAGAGGCTGTAATGGTTGAAGATCTTGGAGATAAAGAATACAGTTTGTCTTATAACCCTCCACTAACTGGAACATTTTAATCAATTATTGGGAAATTTCCTCCTCCTATATTATACTTTAAAGATAGTATCCTTCTTCACGCGGTCACTATGGATGAATCTTCAAAAGTGTCTTGCTCATGTGTCCCTACAACTCCCACTTTGGAAATAGTCACCAGTGTTATCTTTCCACCTGGTGTGTCCAACATAATGACCAATGTGGTTAATTCCACCATATCCACGTCGATTAGTAGCATTTATCTGTTATTCATTGATTCTTCCCCTTCTATAAGTGGATCCATTTCATTGTTTTCGATGTCAAATGATTTTTCGATCAATATGTCATCAATGGGCATGCTCAATGCATTAACTTGTTCCTAGTCAAGGACCCAAGTTTCTAACATTGGTGGAGGGATTTCTTTAATTCCATACAAATTGATACCTTGGAGGTCACATTCCTC
>ML795675.1:101714-115766 GCA_009831015.1 Picea engelmannii | reverse complement strand
AGGGTCCTCAACAACCTAAAGAGAAAAATAAAGGAAAAGGCATGAAGGGTAATGGGGGAAACAACAAAAATCCTAACAAGAATGTTGAGGGGTAAAAGGGTGAAAAGAGAAAAGTGAAGTTCCCATGCAAACTTTGTGGGTATAATCACCTTACTCATCAATGGCCTAAGATGGAAGAGTCCCAACACTTGATAAAGTTTCAAAAAAAAGAACAACCTGTTGTATTGAAAAATCCATTTCCACAAGGAAAAAACATGCAGGTTGTCTCTTCCACTTCCAATCTGCAAAGGGGTAGCTTTGTTGCATCTTTTCTAGATGAATATTTCTCATTCACTAACATCATTAATTATTGGAAGTCAAAAGGAGAGGAGGTATATTTTTCGACTAGGTATTGCGATTATAGTAATCCAGATTCGAAAAAAAGAAGGAAAAGAGACTTTCTATCCTTAGGGACTTCTTCACATAGAGAGATATAAGAAAGAAATGTCGAAACATATACCAAAATCTGTGTACAAAAGAACATTAAACAACCCTACCACCATAACCACACCCAACTATTCTATTGTTGAGGATTTATCTCAAACACCTTGTAAGATGTCTTCTCTTGAGGTGCTTCAAATTCCCCCCATGCAATGTAGCACATTGTTATCCACGATCAGAGCGACAGATTCTTCGATCCATCTCACTATGAATTTCGATGGTAATGATGTATCCTTCCATATTGATGTAATTTACGCAAAACACATCATTAGGAGGATCGTTATTGATGAGGGAGCTTCTACATGCCTTATGTCTTTTTCCTACTGGAAACCTATCAACTCTCCAGAAATTGCACCTTCTCCCACTTTGTTGACCGTGTTCAACGGGAGATCATTTATGTCACACTTTCTTGTTTCCTCTTTTCCATTCCATTTACGAGGAAAGAATATTTCCTTAGAAGTAGAAGTAGTTGATGCACCACTCAACAATAAATTGTCATTGGGAAGGAGTTGGACTTACGCGATGATGATTTTCATCTCACCGGTATTTCAAATTTTATTCTTTTCCCATGAGGGAGGAATTGTAATTGTCGATCAGATGGACTTTAACCATTCTATATCCATGGTGAATCAAGGATCCACAGTTCCATGGATTGAGAACTCTCAATCCGAAACTGAGAGCATCAATGTTGGTATGTATCCATCTCTTATGGGTGCATTTAATTTTTTTCACCTATTTCCTATATTTGTGCCACCCTGGTCAACTACCAAGACTCGAATCCCCCATCTCTTGTTACAAGATTCATTTATTTCAAATCATCTTATCTATGTGATCCATGGGTGTTACCCTCACTGTATTAGTCGGTTGAGGGCCACACAGATGCTGGGATGGATATGCCACTGTATGCAATGGAAGTCTCTGGAATTCAAAAATATCAAAATAGTTGACATGGTGACATTTAATAAAATTATCCTATAACATACAAAAAAAAATGCATTGATACATCCATATAATTGCATCGAATTTTATACAATACCATAAAATATTTATCAATCCAATTATATCTAGATGGTTTAAAATTTGCAGTAGTTCGCACAAATATGTCCCTCTTGAAGTTTAGGGGTTGGTTGGTTCTACAATCATTAAAAAATTAGAAAACCATCTCTTTTATTATCTAGATATTTCATTCCTCCCTTACTCATGTTGTATTGTCCCATCGTATCCCTATAATTAGATATATTATATAATTAGCCATAGATTTGGTTTAGCTCAAGTGATAGGGAGGAATGCTTTTTATCCTCCCCACTTGGGTTTAATTCCTGCATGTGACATGTTTGGCTCATAATAGGTATATTGTTGTAATGTATTTGAGCCCTATTATTGAACAAAATTGTTCCTTGAAGGTTATATGTATTACCCTTGGTATCATCCTTCAAATCAAGGGAAGTAATCAAGATTTTTCCTTGGGATTTTTAAGCTAGAAAAAAAAATTAACCATAAGCATGGATAATGGAAAAAACAATAGTGTCGAGTGAAGAAACCAAGGAAATATTAGATGGATCTCTAGTATTCCTAATCTCATGAATTAGGTACATAATTTCCTATGAAATGTAACATTCCATAGTCTAGTTGACAAATTACACATAGATTTAACCATGGTCTAAAACCATTAATTAAATTCATATGCAACTTGATAAAATCGACATGAATGAAGTTTAAATAACTCAACATAACAACATATAAATCCTTATTAAAACACAGTGCATGCACAACCATTAAGATTATAAATATAACACATAAAAGATATAAAACATGTATCTTTTAAATCAATTTTGCAACTAGCTACTTGGGACAGATGTTCCACCCATCCATAGAGGTCTTGTTCCAAATATAAAAAACAAGTCACCCTAAGATGGGACTAGAAATACAAAAAAAAAAGTTGGTCTCGCATTGTCCACTCACAACTCATGAAATCCCACAACCCACTTGAATACACCTAGAACTATCATGATTTTCCACCAGCTCTCTTCCTCTTGACCTTCCCAACCCAAGGAATGTACCCCTCCACCAATTGTGATCATGGTATTTTTGCAACAAGTAACCAAGAATATCACTACTGGGAAACTCAAGGGACCTCACTATCACTTACTGATCCAATTAATAATTGGTATAATTTCTCATTAGTGATTCACCTTTCCCTCTCAATAATCCAACACGATAAATAAAATCACTTCGACTTTACTTTCTATGATCCAACAAGTGTTTTAGTTTTATGTTTTGTATATTTTTTTTATTTTTATTATATATACAAAGGATCATTATGATAACGAAAAGGCTCCATATGTATGGAAAGTAGGAAAAAATAATTATGTCTAAAGTTTGAGGGAAACATACATAACTAGTCCAACTCAATGGTTTGTTACCTATCTATCAAAGTAGGTGAAACCTTTATTCCTATGTCTGGATGGACTGCTACCCCATGAGTTGTACCAAATAAGATTCAACACATACCTACCTATTGAGTAGTCTAAAATACCTTTAACTCAACAATAGGAACCAAACCCTCCTTAGAGGCCCAATTACACTCTACAACGTTTGATGGTGGAATGGCTCTCTAGATATTTTGATCTAGCTAATTTATCGATGGGATTTACTTAGTGATTGACAAGATATCTTTCAATGAAAGTTCCTCCTCTATATTAAAAGTTCTCTTTTCTTCTTTTCTTTTATTAGATGAGTCTGATAAAATGAGATGTGTTGGTATAAACCAACTGATAGAAGGGATTCTTAACTACTGAAAAAGGATGATCTTGGGATAAACCTCGTGCTCAAGCATGAAGACAAATATATTCACACCTATTACAAGTCTAGTAATAATACATTAACTTGTTGGCATTTCAACAATGACTGAGATACAATTATTAAAAAAATACACATGTAATACGTTGATTGCAAGAAAAATATTTTCCTTAGCTCTACCATCAATCACACATTAACACAACAATTTTCTTTTCATCATTAAGAAAAAAAAATAGCTAAAATATTGAAACAAATATCTTATCAATAGATCTAGAAACTCTTACTCGTTACAACATCAATTACTGAAATAAAAGTTGGAAGTAATTCTTCCTCAATCCAATTACATAATGCCTTTGATGAAAAAAAAATTTTGTCTTCGGTTCTAAAAATAACTTCTCACTTAAGGTTGTTCATAAATAGTTCTTTACAATTATCAAAAGAGGGTCCTTTCCCCAAAACTATCGACCCTTTCTAAAAGTTCAATCCCCTTATTTATAAAGAATCACTAACTAAAAATAGTTGCTACAAGTTTGTGTTAAGTAAAACAAAATATTTCCATGTGGTGCTTGATCTCTTTTTTCTCTGGAAATCATCTCGTGGTTCTACTGGAGTGGATGAATCTTCTCATATTCTAACCACTTGATGAAGATATCCTCGCATGTGTTAGCATATGATAATCTGCGATGGTCCATCAGGGCTGAAAGGATTTCCTTCACTTCTACTACACATTCTCTGTATTTGATGATTTTGGCACTCAAACTCTATAGAACTACACGAGCCTTGATTGGATGTTCCATAAATTGTTGTATTTGATCTGGTGTCATGCTTTCCACCTGTGCGATCTCCACTGCCCATGTTGTGTCTTGTTCTACATGTCGTTTGACTATGTCATGAAAGTTGATAAAGTCCTTGGGTGAGACGAAGTCTAGGAGGCCAATGTATTTCATCTCCTGATTGATATTTTCCCATCCTCTTTCACATTCGACCCACTTCTTATGTATCTCTCGCTAAGATTCCTAAGCCATACTTACCCAATATTTGGCTACATTTCTGATCTGAGAAATGCTTCTATCCATTTTCACTTGAATACCATGTTCCTCTATGTCTCGACCCTTCTGTACTGCGCTGATGTAGTCAATTCATTGTACCACTCGGTATGTTTTCTCATACCATCTCTGCATGTCCTTGTAGGTTTCCAGTGCCATAAGGGTATCTTCTAGAAATCAACTATACCTGCAGTGAAAAGATGTCTTTTGTTTGTGAGCTTTGCATATGCATCTTGGAAATCACTCTTCAAAAAAACGATGGCCTGTGTTGAGTCTTGATAATATTTTTCCAAGTGGCGCAACTGTTCTAGCTCCTTCAATGCAATGGTCAGTTCTTTTTCATCTCTCTTTGCTCGATCCAATGTGGCATCAGTGATAACCATTCCTATGCTGATGAGCTCATATGTCTTTGTGTGTTTTTTGTTGAGCAATGTCTCCTCCATGATGATGAAAATCAAGCTATCCAGCATGAGTCTTCTTTTCTTGGTGGTCCTCCTCATGATATATTTTCTCTTCTCGTAATAAGATATTGCCTGTATATCGACAAACTCATCAGTAGGCTTAGGGATTTGTTGTTCTCCCCAGGTTAGAGTGTTTCTCAAGCTCCATGTTGTATGTATTTGTTCTATGAATGGTTTTTGTACTTCTTTCATGTGTCTTGATGGCTCAACCTCCATATAGTGTTCATCAACTGGTGAGGTATCGATCAAAATTGAAGAGTCAGTGATATGTTTAGTACTTACTTTGTGATCGAATGTTGAGGTGTCGATCTTTGACTGTTTGAATTCCTCTTTTTTTCCACCTAAACCTATCTCACCCTTGGAGTTGTCTTTCAGGGTCCCTAATAGTTCAAGAAACACAGTGTCTAAGACACTTTCAGCTACAATATCACCCTGCAGAGGGTTTGGAACTGATGCATTGGGAATTGGAGAAGATGTTACCCCAGGTTAATTCACTTATGTAATAAGTATTTTAGTTACAAGTGATACCTTCAAACTCTCTTCATCATCATAGATGGTTATTAGAAAAAACAGGGGATTTGGCATCCCCATTTAACCTAGTGTTCTTGGACTCTCATACTAGGTTGGAATGGTCACCGATGATCTAACCTGTGGTGTTGGAACTCTGGGGTTTTCTAGACCAGTGGTTTCCTCTAGTTGTATTGAATATGAGCCATTTATCTCTTCTTTGATTGTGATTGGTTCTACTGGGGTGATCCTCATCATTTCTATTAGTTGAGGATCATTCTCTAGCTAGTCAATGATTCTTTGGGATCCTTCTAGTAACAACAACCATCTCCTTAGTGCCTCTATGGTTTATGATGCTCCAATTTCTTATCTAACCTTGGGAGTTTCTTGAGATGATTGTTCTATTTTTTCTTGAGATATGGCAAGCAGGAAGAGACTTGTGAAGCATGTTGGAGAACTAGGACTTTAGGGTCATTCTTGCAAAACTGTCATGTCAGGAACTTGTATTCCAACTGAATCAGACCCTCTTGTTTATCTTGAAAAATTTCCTTCACTATGTAAAACCCTACATGGAAACCATAGGGTATGAATTCTCGATCCTTGTCCTTAACCAAAGTGGTGTTGTATCCCTTCAGGATAGTCTGGTAACAATTTTCTCCTACAACGATCTTGTATAGGACATGAGAGGGGAGGAAATGTGGTGCTTCTCTAGCCACGAACACCCCAATATAGATTCTGGTCTCATCTAGGTATCAATGGCCTACTTTCGAAGTCATTTTCTTGGCCGCTACATACAGCCTTGGGCATTCCTTTTTAAATATAATGAAATAAATCTAGGTGATGAATTAATCGCAAAGAAGGGAATAAGAATTATTGTATATGTTTTGTTGTAAAGTCAACAAGAAATGTGTGTCTAACTTATTTTTCCCTTAAATAAATTGGACAATAAATATTAATCTATTATCTCATAATTACTTGAAATAATTAACTAAAATGCAAAATCAGTCAACTATAGGAAATTCAAGTTAAAATGTTGACTGGTGGGACAAGAAATTCAAATTAGTTATAACTGAGTGATTTGGAGTTGTAACATAATTATAAGTGTAGTTATGTGAGTTGTAAAGTAGTTTAACTCAGTTAAGTGAGTTAATCTCAGTTGTACTAGTTGTAATTGAACTTAAACTAGTGAGAGTTTAGTGAATTAATTATTAATTAATTCACAATCAATGATCTCACATGAAACTGAAGATTTACCATAATTAACTACATGCATGTTAGATCCAGTGGAGACCCAATTGAGATAACAGGTGAAACGGACAGTTTGGCTATCAGTTGTGATTTCAGTCAAGTGCAATGATGCAATCACACAAACAATGGATGTTCCCATGAGAAATGCACAACCTAGGCAAGAGGAATTCAAATTCATTTGCAAGTATTCCATTGCAGGGGTTGCACAGAGGAGGCAAGTTGTCTGGAGGCAGAGAATTGACACATGTATTTGTTGATTTTTTCATAATAGTGTGAGGCGATTGTATTGTATGGAGAGCTCTCAGATTAGAGTTTTGTATGATATTGTTTCATTATCCATGATATACATAATAAATGATAGTGAGGTTTTTAGCTTTATGCTTTCATATTGATTTATAGCACAAAATCATACATATCCATGCATTATCATCATGTAAATGCATTTAATCATATCCTCAATTCGGTACCCACGTACAAACAACTTTAAATGTCAAAATTTTGAAGTTAGAAATAGATTGCATAATATCCATTATAATTCAAATAACGTTAAATATTCATAGAATTGACATTCACATAGGTCCATATTTCTTAAAATTTCAAGTGTATCATTAATAGTTTCACAGTTAATAGAAAATAAAAGATGATTAGGCCTTAAGTAATTCTAGCTATCTAAGTCAAAAGGTGGCATTACATACACCCAACCTTCGAAAAAATAATTCCCGACGTGGTCAAAAAAGTGAGGGATGATCTCGTCCTAAGGACTTTGCATCCTCCCAAGTAGCAGATCTTGGGCTATACTTGTCCCACTATACCTTAACTTGGTCTACAAGACGAATCCGGAGCTGTCGAACCCTATGGTTCAACATGTGTAATGGCTCGACCATGAGGGTTCCCGCATCCGACACCTGCAATTCCTTCCAATTCAATTTATAAGATTCGTCAGCAACATAATGACATAGAACAAATACATGAAAAAAATGATGAGTTTTATGCAAGTGGGGTGGTAGTATAAGACGATAGGCAACGAGTCCAATTCTCTATCTTGGATTTTTAACGATCCAACAAATCGAGGTGAAAAATGTTTCCCCTTCTTCAACCGAATGGTACTTTTATTAGGCCTGATATGAATGAAAACTTGATCTTCCACTTTATAACTTTAGTCAGTCCTATGTGCATCGACATAACTTTTCTTTCTATCATTTGCTTTCTTTAGTAGCTTCCTAATTTGAATCACATGTTCCTCCCTCTCTTGAATCAATTCTAACCCAACTGTCATTCGGTCTTCTAACCTTTCCCAACTCAATGGTGTCCTGCATGGACTTCCATACAAATATTCATTGGGTGGAATTCCAATGGAGCTATGAAAATTGTTATTGTAGGCGAACTCTACCAAAGGTAGGTACTTCTCCCAAAGGGTTTGATTATCCATAACATACATCCTAAGAATGTCTTCCATAACCTGATTTACTCTCTTATTTTTCCCATCTGTTTTGGGATGATATGTTGGGCTTAAGTTCAACTGAGTTCCCAATGTTGACTGCAAACTTGTACAAAACCTAGATGTGAATCGGGAGTCCCTATCTGAAATGATCTTCTTGGGTAAGCCATGCAGAAAAATTACCTCACTTATAAACACGTGTACCACATCAGTGACATCATAAGTCTCTCTAACCAAAATAAAATGAGCACTCTTGGTCAACTTATCAACTATCACAAGAATGACATTGTGTCTGTGCGATGTGAGTGGAAATCCCACAACAAAATCCATAGAAATAACTTCCCACTTGGACATAGGAACATGATGCGGTTGTACAAGACCTTCCAGGTGGTGGTGGTCAGCCTTCACTTGTTGACACTCTAGGTGCTTGGCGACGAAATGGACTACATCAGGCTTGATGCCTAGTACCCAGAAGAAAAACTTCTTCATGTCTGTGTACATTTTCTTCACACGCAGATGTGCACAATATCCCCACCTTCGGGGATGTACATCCTTCCCTGATATCTTAATAATCCATCTACTTCCAGGATGTATCCTTTGTACTTTGGATCTAATTGCCTCCCACTCTAGAGGGTTGAAGTAGCCTTTAAATACCAACTATCTCCAAGAAGTTTCCCCAACACTCACTCCCTCAGATTAACTTTTAAGGGTACCAAGGAAAAGACATGTGGTCTCCTACTCAAGGCATCCGTGACCACATTCCCCTTTCCCTTGATGTACAAAATTCCAAAATTGTACTCACTCATAAAATAAATCCATCACCTCTGCCTGGCATTGAGATCCCTTTGAGTGAAGAGATGATTTGAGATTTCATGGTTTATTTTGAGCTCAAAGCTTCACCCCACTAGATAATGCCTCCAAAGCTTCAGAGCTAGCATTACAACTGCCAACTCTAAATCATGAGTAGCGTAAATCTTCTCATGTTGCTTCAACTTTCTTGACGCATATGCTATCACTCCCCAATCTTGTATTAGCACAGTGATCCATTTCGCTATTGTTGGCCACCCACCTATTCCAACTAGCTCCTCTTATCCATTTTTAGTTCAACATGGTCTTCTGTACTTCTTTGTAATTGTGGGTTTTATACTTCTGTGGCTGTCTGAAGACCTACACATCTTCTAGGTGGATGTTGGTGGCCTCTCACTTAATCTAACTAGCTTATTTTGTATGTTTTCATGTTATCACATCTTGTTGTACTTCCAAGGCTGTTTTGGAGGCCTAAACCATGTTTTTTTGGCTCGCCATAGTCAAACTATAGAGAGAGTCAGGATTTGACGACAAAATGTGCAATTCTCTAAAAGACCTTTCCAATTGGATATCATGCACCTAAAACGAAGGTTGTATGCAAAATGTATGACCCTAGGAGGTTGAGGTACCAACTTACCCATAGGGGCCCACATGAATTTTGATGTTTCACCTCCTAGGGTTAGGTTTTTGGATGTCTAGGGTTTTGGAATTCATGAGTAATATCAAAAAGGCCTCTATATCCTCATTGTAATTCATTCTTCTTGGATGGGTGCACATACAACCACATCTCTTCTCAGAGATAGCTACCACCATTCGAGCAAGTGTTTCAGTTCTACAATTTTACACTTTCATCCTATTTCATTATTCGATAGAAGATATTGTTCATTGGATATCTATTTTATTCTTCATATCTCTATGTTTACTATATTCAATTTTCTAATGAATTCGTTTTGCTCCTAAATCCAGATCAGTGGTATCAGAGTGATATGCTCTTCATTTATTTTTCTTTGTGCATGTCCCCAACAAGATCCGAGCACAAAAGTTGGGACTTGAACCAATCGATCCATTGCAAGATCGACGGCTAAAATACCACATCCTTTTTCATAGATACATTCGAACAAAAATTGAGTTTCTGGACATCTCCTCATTGGGCACGACCTATAGATACACTGTCAAGTTTGAGCATATATTTATGCAAAAAAGGTGAGATTTTGGATCTACAAACCCCTCACAGCCAAAGCAGGTCAAAGGCGGCCCCAACCCACACAACAAGGGACCAAGTCAAGATGGTCTCCCTCAGGAAAACTGGTCCAGGCCACAACAAAATAAGGGAAATGAGAATACAAAGAGGGACACATGAAAATGGTGCAAGTACCATAAAATCCCTTGGCACAAAACTGAAGAATTGCACTCGAAGTAGTCACTCATGGTCGAAATGAAGGCTTCTGAGTCAAAGGTCAATTCTAATTTCGAATCAAATCCTAAAAGAGGGAAGCAGATTATTAATATTGAACCCAGTGCTAATGACGCTACCACCAAAGTCCGAACAAGCGAACCAGAAGAACGAGAGGAAGGGAAACGTTCTTTCACTAGTAGATGTGGGTAAAGGGGGCTCTTCTTCATTTCATTGTCGATAGCAGTATTCAGAAGAACCTGATTTCAACAGAGGTCACCAAGTGGCTAGACCTAGGAATGACATCGCACCTACAACCCTACACCATCGACTCGCTTTGCCAAGGAAGAGATCTACATGTCAACCAACAGTGCCATCTTCCCTACGTCATCATTACTTTCAAAGATGAGGTATTGTGTCATATTTCTCCCCTTGAAGTTTGTGATGTTATTTTAGGACAACCATATTTGTGGAAGTGTCATGTTGTGTATGAGTCTAGATCCCGCAGTGTTATTATTACTTTGGGTAGACAATTGTACAGGATACTAGAGGTAATGACATTTACTGCTATTTCTTTAATATCTGTTAAGCAATGCAGTAAGGTCATTTCATAGACTGATAAGTTCATCTTCGTTGTGATCCATGCTCATAGTAAGAAAAATGTTGGGGCCATATTCGTGGCCTCTACACAAAGCCTCTCTTTGTAGCAGAAGCAAGTGGTCAGGATCATGTAAGAATACATAGACATATTCTCCTCACCTACAGGGGTACCAACACACTGCCAAGTCAAGCATCCAATTGATCTTAATCCCGACACACCTTTACCTAATCGACCAGTCTATCGTCACTCACTGATGGAAAATGAAAAAATCAAGCAACATATCCAAGAGCTTCTCTAGAAGGGGCACATCAGACCCAACTCCTACCCTTGCAGAAGCTCGATTATATTGGTGCAGAAGAAGGACGAGATTTGGCAACTCTGCATTGATTACAGAGCCTTAAACAAAATCACAGTTATGAACCGATGCCCCATTCCCAAGATTCATAACCTTCTTGACCAACTCAAGGGGGAAAAGTTCTTCAACAAGATTGACCTAAAGTCTAGCTACCACCAGGTTCCCATCGAACCAACTAATGTATGGAAGATAACCTTCAAGTCTGAAGAAGATCTCTTTGAATGGCTATTCATGCCCTTTGGCTTAAAAAATGCACCAACCACTTTCATGAGGTTGATGGATGATGTATTGAGACCCTTCACTAACTCCTTTGTGGTGGTATATTTGAACGATGTCCTCATATTCATCAAAATGCGGGAGGAGCACATGCGACATATTCAATAGGTTTTGATCACTTTGGGCTAGCAAAAACTATATGCCAACTTGTAAAAATTCTCCTTTGCCATTGACATGGTCCAATAATTGGGCTACATTGTTGATGAGAATGGGGTACATGTTGATCCAGCTAATATCCAAGTCATCCATGACTGAACAACCCTGATCACATTGACCTATCTTCAGAGCTTCTTGGGACTAGCCAACTTCTACCGATGGTTCTTGTTGGGATTCTCCCATATTGGATAGGCCCTCAGCTGGGTGACCAAGGGCGGTGGTAGGGCCAAGTTCATGTGGATGAAGAAACAACAATGAGCATTCAATGATATATAGCATTTATTGTTCTCATCTCCAATACTCTCCTTGCCTGATCTATAACAACCATTCAAGATTGAGACTGATGCATCTGACTATCCTATGGGCACAGTTCTAACTCAGCATGGTCATCCGGTGGAATACCATAGTGAGACACTCTCATATACTACCCATAAATACCCCACCTATCAAAAGTAAATGTATTACATTGTACAAGACTGTTGTCAATGGAAACATTACATTCTGGGAAAGGAGACGATCATACACACTAATCATAAGCCTTTGTAGTTCATATAGACATAGGGGAAATTGTAGAACGACCACCATTAGAAGTGGTCCACCTACCTGCAACAGTGTCATGTCAACATCAAGTATAAGACATGTATCTCAAATCGTGTCGATGACTGCCTCAGTTGACCTCCTGTGGTTGCACTCACCCTTCCATAAATGCACATTTATGAAGGTTGGCTTCTATATATGTGTATTTATGGGAGTTGGATTTTGTATATGACTGCTTCCATATAAGCGCATATATGGAAACCAACTTTCGTATATGCACATTTATGGGGAACTTCCATATACATGCATTTACAAAAGTTGGAAACAATATATGCGCACGAAAGGGGCCATATACAAAATCCAACTTCAGTAAATGCGCATTTACATAAGGGTTCTTTTGTAATTGTGCATATACGGAAGTTGACTTCCGCATATGCGCATATATGGAAGCCAACTTCCATAAATGGTCATATACAAAAGTTGGCTTTCCTATAAGCATGCATATATAGAAGCCAACTTTATTAAATGCACATTTATGGAAATTGATTTTCGTATATGCGTGATTTAGTATATACGTATATACTAAATCTAACTTTTAAAAATGTACATTTATAAAAGTCGGCTTCTATATATGAGTGCTTCCATATAAACGTATATACAGAAGCCAACCAACTTTTGTATATGCGCATTTACAGAGCCCTTCCGTATATGCGCACATACAAAAGCCAACTTCCATATATGAGCATTTATAGAATCACATTTCTATAAATGTGTATTTACAGAAATTGACTTTTGCATATGTCCATATATGGAAGCCAACTTCCATATATGCGCATTTACGGAAGTTGGCTTCCATATAGACACACTTTCGTATATGTGCGCATATACAAAAGACAACTTCCACATATGCACATTTATGGAATTTGGCTTCTGTATATGCGCATATACGTAAGCCAACTTCCATATATGTGAATTTATGAAAGCATGCATATACATCAACCAACTTTCGTAAATGTGTATATATGGAAGGTTGTTTCCGTAAATGCACATACATAGAAGTTGGCTTCTGTATATGCACACTTTCGTATATGCACATTTACAAAGGGCATCTTTTATAAATGCGCATATATATAGAAGCATGCATATACAAAAGCCAACTTCTGTAAATTCACATTTACGAAAATACACTTCCATATATGCCCACTTTCGTATATGCATGAATACTGTTAAAAATTCCGTATAAGCACATATACGCAAGCCAACTTCCGTATATGCATATTTACAGAGAATTATCGTATATGTGCATATATGGAAGTCAACATTTGTAGAAGCACGGTTTCGTAAATGCGCATTTACGGAAGTTGGATTTCATATATGGGCATATACAAAAGCACGCATATACAAAAGCCAACTTCTATATTTCCACATTTACGAAAGTTTTCTTTCGTATATGGATTCTTCCATATACGCACATATATGTAAGTCAACTTCCATATATGTTCATTTACAGAAGTTAGCTTATGTATATGCACACTTTAAGTTTTGTATATGCGCATTTACAGAAGGTTGCTTCCGTAAATGCACATATAAGGAAGTTTGCTTCGATTTATGCCACATTCTATAAATACACATATGCATATAGTATTGAAGAACATATATATAATCAATATACTAACCTCTTCCATGAAGCTTTCATGTCTAGTGTCCTCCATCGAGCCATAATAAGTCATCCTGCAGCTCGAGCATCTTTCAGGGTTACATGAACCATAATGGGAAAGCCTAGTCTATCCATGTGGCCTCTCTTTGCCAAATTATGCTACAAGTCTTGAAGGCCCAACCCTTTCCCTAACATCACTTGAAGATCCCTCCTGGTGGGATAAATCTATGAATGTGTTATTTTGCACCAAGCTATAGGCCAAGGTGGATATGGATGATTGTATCTAGCTAA
>ML795675.1:37856-96587 GCA_009831015.1 Picea engelmannii | reverse complement strand
AATGTTCTCAATTTCAAGGGTTAGCAACATTTCAGCCATCAACATAATTATTTCCATGCAATAATATATATGCATGTACTTACCAAACATATTCAACCATTGCACTTAGTATGCAATTATATCACTTATTATGCATGAGTGTGGTTCTCAATGCATTCTTATTCAGTGCACCTTGCATTGAATTACATATTGCTCTCTATATCAGTGATGTATCTTACCATCCATGGGTTGGAATTCTGGCCAATGTGTTTCCACATTCTCCATACACTTCCTATTATCTTTCCAATTAATTGCATGCCTTCCTTTCCGACCCAAACACTAAACCAAGAATATAATTTTTTGGTATTCCTTAGTGTTAGAAAAAAGGTTGCAGCCCAAGTTTATTCAAAAGTAGGAAGCTTCTGGTACCTGGTGCTGCTCAGAATCTTTCCATATATGTACCTTGCCATATCCAACCATGTCCTGGTCTCATACATGACTAGCTTTCTTGCATTCATTCTTGTAACAAGTTCTTATCTTTTAATTCTTTGGTTATTACCCCATAACAAAATTAACATGACATTATACTATGTCGATGTCTGCATTCAGAAGCTAAAAAATTTGAATTAACACAGGCCTACAGCCTTTACCACATTCGGTGGTATGCATTCAAATAATATAATCATGTGATTTAATAACATAGCTCTGGCTGAGGAAATTCTTACCATAATTTCCTTTCAACAATTATGCAAAAAAAGTGATAAAACTCATACCTGCATGACTGCCATTAAAAATTATACTACCTGAATATCTGATAGCAATAGAAGCTTTCATGCTTCTTTTATCAGACTTATAACCAACTCTTCAGCTCTCTGTTGCTTCCTTCATGAGGTAGCAAAATTACCAACAACACCTGCGACATGCAAGCATTCTTTCCTTGGGCTGGCCAATCAAGACATAACATACTTACTACCACAAATTGCAACAACTTCTTTCTCCCTATGACCCTTTTTCTTGCGGATCGCAGAAGCATTCAATTCTTCCAGGATTCCTACAAGTTTCTCCTACATGGCCACTGGCTATGACCACGCACCTATCCAAAAATTCGTTTCAGGATTTTGCGTATCAGGTGTTTCGATATGAGTCACCCTCAACTCTGTCTATCCCCGAAATCTAAAACAAGAGTCTAGCACATCCTAGCTCTTCCTTTAACTTCCACCGGTGTGACCTCTAGCAAAATTCGAGGATTAGCTCTCTTCCTTTCTCTCGAGGTCCAAACTCCCGAACCCCTGTTGCCTCATATCAAAGGTCCACAACTTTCTGGGTTTGACGGTCCCGGTCAATTCCTCACGAATCGACAATTCGCGTTTCGGGGTTTCGAAAAACAATTTCCCCTACTTTTCTTCCGGTCTCTAGTTTTCTGAAATCTACGTGAATCAGATCCAACAACTCAAAGCTCCTCATAATCCAATGGTGTGGATCCTTTTTCTCGTGAATCGGGACTTCACGGTTCACGAAATTAGAAGCGATTCTCTTCCCTCTTTCAAGTTTCGTGTTCATGAAATTCAAGTGTGTCAGATCAAGGAATGACACTCACCGTAATTCAATGGTCTAGATCTTTCCTCGTGAATCGTAAGTTTGCGTTTCAGGATTTTTGAGAACAACTTCCTCTATTCTCCCAACTTTCGATTCTCTGAATTCTCGATGAAAGGAATCAACGGTTCAATCTTCCCTGAGATCGACGATTCAATACCTCCCGTGAGACTTCGAGTAATAAATAACTCTTAGTGTTATCTTCCTTGCATTTGGCTGGATCCGATGGCTCATGTGTTTTTGGCACTTCTTCCTGGAAGCACTCCACCGTCCAATTCTATCCTCGTTAATCTCTTTTTGCGATTCGGGACTTGGAGTGACCAAGAATTTGGCCTGTGCTCAAAGTTCATGATCCCTGAATTTATGAAATGATCCAATGCTTCAAACCAACCATGATCAACGACCCACTTTATTCTTGATCCTAGAGTGGCGAGTTTCTCCATCCACTAACCACCTTCCAACTTCTGGCTATCTTACGGTTCCCCACGATTTCGTGAGTTCTCCACGGAGAATTATGTCCATTCGTTCAAATTCTAAATGACTTCTTTCCAAATATCTTGGCATCAATTCTTCTAGAATTGACTTCCTGCCTAACTTGAAGGATTTTGAATAATTCAAAGGCTTCGATGGTGTTTTCCCTTCTGAGCTCCGGTTAGTGAAATTTTAACTTCACCTTACCACGCACTTTCACTCGGCGTGTGAACTTGCTCTGTTTCTCTTAGAGCCTTTTACTTAATCAGTGTCAAACGGACTTGACCCTTCAGTGTTTTCCAAAAGACTTTCTGGTGTCCTCCTAGCACCCTCTACGCTCATCTCTTGGAGTCTTTCAAACTTAAAACAAGTTCCCTCTATAAGAACTACTTGCATTGGATATGCGCACTCTTCATACCAAAAGTTCCACGCTATCTCTTCTGAGCTTTGTTTTCTGAACTGGAAGAATTATGTGTCTCTTCCATTTCTTTGCACTTTGTGGAAATTCAAATTAGTCCTGGCACTCGTCAACCTTCTGCAATACAAATGCGCAAACGATTAGAATTTGTCAGGCCTTTATTTCTTGACAATTCCTCATCTTTCATAACAATCGATGTTAAGAAAATGTTTCAATTTCATGACTTTTTCGAGCTCTTCTCAGCTCTGGAATTTTCGTGTTTTCAAAACTTTCATTTTCGACACTTCGGGATTTTCATCCTTCGGGTTTTCGGTACCCAGGACTTTGGTTTTTTGGCACCAGGGAGTTCATTTGCAGTGACTCCCAACCTTTTATCATTTCAATTCCCAAATTCTGAAAATTTCGTTTCTTTATTCCCCAGGCCCACAACATAGTCGTCGTCCTTAAAATCCACTACGATTCTTCTGTCTTCAGAGATTTCAGGACTTCGGGACTTCGCGACTTCGGGTTTCGGTCCACGAAGATCCCACAGTTAGATAGTCGTAACCAGAGTCACCCTTTTGCAACTCACGATCTCGCGAGTTCATGAGTCGAAGACCCTTGACTCATTTCCTCTAACCATCGATACCCGAGATGCGACATGGGTATGGCTCTGTCCTCGCTAGCGTCTGCTACACATGACCGTAGTCTAGGGCTAAGTGCTAACACCCTTCGTTATTCACACCTTCGTGAGTTGTGGCATCCCACCCTGGTGCCTCCCTTTCACGAAACCCCGAGAAGCGATGTTGACTTTTTTCCTCTCGTTCTCGCTACTTCGCGACTTCGCGAGTTTCAATGTTGAGTTCCCATTCCCTTATCTTGTGAGTCCCCGAAATTGTGAATTACTTTATTCTCTGGGCCCACAACAAAGTTGTCGCCCTTCACCACCATGGCATGTGGTATGTTTAGGAGGGTCCACGTCACTTTTAACGACGTCATCAGTTCCCACCTCTCTCACTTCTACTCTCGGCCTACTGGCACGTGGTACATCTCCATGTGTCCACATCCATTTCTAGTAACATCCGACGGTCAGATATTTCTTAGATCTACGACGCAGATCCTTTCGATGTTTCGATCTTCCAAACATCGATGCGCTCTAACTCCCATTAGCCCTCTAGGCTAAACTCGTGGTTCACATGGCGTCCCCTTATATGACCACATTCATACCTCCTATCGGGGTTTCAGACTTTCTAATGCCAAAACACATATGTCCTCAAGATTCATGATTCCCCGAACCCCGATTTCCTGATGGATGACTCTCCTTCCGGAACTTTCCAGAATGCCTTGATCTCGGCCACGCATCCCCAATAATGGATGATCCTCGCTACTTCTCGCTATTTCATGATTTCACGATTTCAAATGCTCCGGGTGCCTTGTCTTCAGGATTCACGAAACGTCGAACCCTGATATGCCAATGAGCTCCCAATCTCACCCACGTGTCCCAACTAACAGATGGCTCAGATCCAATCTCAGGATTTTGCAACTTGCGGTTCCCCGATGACAAAGTTCTATGTCAACTCAAAACCCCGGTAGTCGATATACCGATGGGTCGCTCAATCTCCACCACATGTCTCAATTGTTGGATGAATCGGATCAAATCTCGGGACTTCGCCCAGTGCAAGGTCAAAAATGCTCACCTATGTGAGTCCGGGTGTCCGGATCTCTGAATTGGACGATTGCGCAACACACGTCCTTCCCTATACGGAAAACTCATATTCCCTCTCGCTATTTCGAAACTTGAAATGTCCCGACCTTCTCGACCTCAAGAACTCCGATATCCCTAACGCTGATATCCCGATAGGCCAACTCCTTTCGGGACTTTCACCCTCCTATTCACAAAGTTTTAAAACCCTGTGCAACTCTTCTACAGATCCAACGGCTGTCGAGTAATTTGATCAAGATATGACATCTCACAAGGGTTCGCCTTCCCTCCTGAACAGATCCTAGAGCCTCCACACCACTGGTGTGGAGTCCTGTCTCCCTGTGGACTCATACCACAATGGTTGCATTTTCATAACGCCTCTATACCTCATGAGATTTAAAAACTCGTCAAGTAACTACTTGACACTTTGGAGCAAACCAGGGTATGAAATTGGCCTTCCAGACCTAATTTCCCCTCGCATTCTCGATCCAAAGACCGCTCCACTGGCCCATCTAGGCTTAGTGTCGAAACCTTGGCTCTGATACCAAACTGTAGTGCACCCGATGCACGCTTTGATACCAAACTATAGCACACCTTTTTCTGCTACTTTGTTTAATCGCTCTGATACCAAACTGTAACACCCCTTTCACTCGGCTACTAAGGTTACTATAACACCACTCTGGTAGATAACCCATAGTAACTGTAGCACACCCTGACTACTGTGTAGGTGTTACTACGCGGAATAAAACATTCTCATTCATAATTAATCGCATGCATTTAAGAAAAAAAATACATTTAAGCTCAGAGTAAGCATAAGAATCATTTTAACATAAATAATCCATGGAAAATACATTAATCCAAATGCACAGCAGAATGCATGATAATTATAATACACAGAGATACAAAACATAATTACAGCATCATCTGGTACATATCTGTAAAACAGTGATAGAATCCACCAACCAAGTGCAGGCCTTCACGAACCTCCCATCCTTAGACCGTACTGCTCATCATCTCGGTAGTGGGTCACCCCCGAGCTGGGACTAAGCTCCACCCCAAGACAAGGAATCATAGGCTAGGTTGAGGTTACAGGGAAAACAACACACAACCACAAGGAAGGGATTCTCTCCAAGGAACCCCATGCCCACTGCCCACATACCCTCATTCCCCATATGCATGTTCCACCCCAGGAGAATACACCTTCTCTTTCACCTAGACAGTCCTTCGGCTGCTAATCTCCCTTGCCTTAGGTTACAGAAACAGGCCGGACCGGAATTCTTCGAGCTCTGTGGCAGCTATAGGGTTCCTTCCAGGAGTCCTCTCTTTCCTTCGCGCACTCTCTCACCTGGAGAGAATCGCTCACAGACCAACAACCTGTTCTTCCAACCTCAATCACCTCTCTCACCTAGAGAGAATGTTGTACCACTGGCCAACAAGACCCCACGCAGTCCAGCACTGTGTGGTCACAACAACTCACGGGGAAAACAGACACATGCTTCCCAACAGGTTCAACAATGGCTGGTCACTTCTTATTTCCCAATCCACCAGAATAGAATAGACTCACCCTCTAGTTGTCGGGGATGCATGACAAACAATCCATGTGTGGTCAACACGGGTTCGAAATGTTCAGACAGGGGTTGTACCGGCTATCTCAGAAGTCAACCCAGGCTTTTTGGCTTTCAGGGATGCACCAAGGTATTCTTTTGCACAGGTCCCATCATTCACCTTCAGACCGTCAGGTAGAATGGAGGAGAATCCCTCTCACGGCTCCTCCTAGTCGTTTTATTTGCATGCACCAGGGCTGACACTTGTCACCCTTGGAGCTGCATGCATTCCACCACCACGCATCACCCTTGTACATCCTCTCTTGCCAAAATTTAGGATAAAACATAAATTCACATGCCTCTTTGGGCTAATATTAAAATATTATTCCCAAGCTTAAACCCCCTAGGCTTAGCCCGTAGGCTCAACACTTAGCCCCTTTTCCCAACTTTAGCCCCTAATTCCTTTCCCACTCTATGGATGCTTAGTCCCCCTTCACTCATTCATCGTGGTCGATCTGCACATGGTGGTGTTTATATTTTATTAATTGTTCTGCATGATTACATATGCAACAGTAGGCTCCTGGCCTTCAACACTTAGGCTCCCTGACCTAACAACACATAAGCCTCCAACTTATAAGAACTCGGCTCACCAGCCTATAAAACACAATTACAATTCCTTTCAAAACATGGTTTACAACGGGGCTCGGCCTTGGGGACACTACAAATTCCTTCCTTCCATATACCACCATTATTACAAACATGCAAAGAGAAACAAGTATGATTGTGCACATTGTTGTTGTAGTTTGAAGATGCTAAAACTTAAAACAAAGCCTCTCTCCCAACTAGTAATATAATTATATCAATGATTAATCTGATTTGCCATAAATATATTGTGGAAATATCACATTTTAGCAATACTCTTTTATTTTTAAACATGTATGGTATAATAAACCATGTTTTATTTGGGTTAAATAACTCAAGAAACTTATAACCCTTGTTTCTCATCCATCTTCTTAACTTGTACATAATATCCATTTACATATATTGAAAGCCATAAGTGTAATATAGCAACATGTTTTATAAATTCTAAGCTCATTGCACTTACATTATATTCATAGAATATGAGTTCTTTCACTTACATACATTGTTTTGATTAACTTGAATAACATTCTACAATCCATAAGTAATGATTTTCTTAAATTATTATTTTTTTTATATTTTAATTTCCTCTCATATTCTTTAATTATTATGTTTTTTTATATTTTAATCTCCTCTCATATTTTTTTAACTTTCTTTGTCATATAAGTTCACGATAGGTTTATTAAGAAATAGAGTTGAATTTTAAAATATATTTATTTAGTCATTAATAAGATATTTTGATAATGTATGAAATGTTTTTAAAAAAATAGGGTTGGAGTTTCAAAACAAATTTAATTTGTAATTTGATGATTTCCAACATTTAATAAACTTATTAATTTATTCTTTATCTTTTATGGTAGATTATGTTAAATTTTTAATTATATTTGATGGTTAAAATGCACAATTAATTTCACTATCAAATTTTATCATTATTAATAAACAAGTATTTGTCTTTCATTCTCTTTTTATTTTATTTTTATAATTTTGACTTTTTATATTAATAACAAATCAACATGAAGTAAATTTATAGTCTCATTGAGTAAAAGGGTTTTATAAAAATGTATCTTTTTTTATTTAATTATTAGATACCAAGAAATCCAATAATTTCTATTAAATGCATTAAAATTTTCACATATATAGATGTATGTATAGTTTTCTTTCATAAGTTATGGGTTTTTTTTTAAGTGATGGTTTATAAAATTATTTACAGATAAATTATATATATATATATATATATGAAAGTGGTAAAATTTATTCTAACTAAATTTACAGTGAAGATAACAAAAAGAATCTGTTCAGCCACAATTTGAGCATTGTAGTAATATGATGATCTTGGTCTTTTATCTTATACTTGTAGAAGCAACATCTAGATTACCAAATATGTCGAACCTCCACAATGTTATTACTGGAAAACTAGCCGAAACGGTGGAACTTTCCAAAAATGTGGACTGTAGCCGAGGGCTGGACAAAGAAAGGAAAAATTGAATGAGGATATTACATGCCACTACAATCGAATAGTACGGACGTTAACAGTAACCAGAGATCAAGAGATGTACTAAAAAAACACAAAGCATGCTATAAAAATGCAAAAAACAAACAGAGCATGCTATAAAATTTCAATGGATGGTGCATTGAGAACCTCAATCCCTCCAGTTGTGATTGCAATAAGGTTCTGATAATTTGTTGGAATTGAACCTATGTTGCTACTGTGATTCAAACTTTCACTGAAAATGAGACTGTATAAGATCGTTCATAAACTCCATGTTTAATTCAAACAAGAAGTCATCGGAGAACCTACCGGATGAAGGACACTGGGAAGAGAAGATTGCTCCCAAGTTAGCCTACTCCGTTTCTATTAGCATCTAGAGCAATTATCAAGTTGCGGAATGGTAGTGATAATCAATTTATGTAAATTTAGCATAAATACTCTGTAACGGGGTATTTATTGCTCGTCAACTATCACAACGCAGTGACTCTAGACAGATACATTCAATCCTTTGACTCCACTATATCCAACACATTTGTTGATGTGCGTACGGTCGCGTAAGACAAATTCAAAGGTTCACGCTGGAAACGAATAGCCTAATACGAAGAAAAATATCTCCCAAACACCGTTAGAGTGACGAATAAGAGCAAGTGAACCCATTAAGTTTTCTAATCTCCCAATAGAAAACCATAAGGTTATTGAAATCTGGGCAGAGAACCGAACTTATATAACATGACTGTAAATGAAACCATAAAATTTTCAAATTTCCTAACAGAAAACCATAAGGCTTTGAAGATTTTGAGAAGAAAACTAAGGTCACTACGCATTTTCAGAGAACCGTGACCGCAAAGGCAGAGCAGATAGGAAAGTGGTTGGGATCATAATTTATTCTGGGAAATATTAAAAGCTATATGGTTCCGAGATATCCTCGGAAATACTAAAAGTTATATGGTTCTGAAAAGCGACAGCAAAGGGAAAGTAGATAGGAAAGTGGTTGGCATCATAATTTATTCTGTCTTCACAATTGGTTATTGATTCACAAGAATAATTATTAATTAACATAAGAATAATTACTAATTAATATAAATGATAAGCCATATACAAACTTTTATGCTTAAGCAGTGTTATGCTTATCTAATTACGTGTCTTTAGAGGTTTCAATTTATTTAAAAAAATATTTTCTAATAGACCGTTTATAAACAAAATTGGATGCATTCCTAGATAATATCTGGTAATTCAAAATAAAATTCACTCTTTTCAGATATGCTCTGCTCTCTTCAGTGCAAGGCCCACATCAAATCTGCTACAGTGTCGTTTCTGGTTTGAAATCCCTAATTAAACTCGATGTTCCACGTGTGCTTACCATATTTTTCTTTGGACTTTATCACCGTTCATACAAAAATTTATGTATTAAAATATACATCGATTATATGTTTTCTACCATTCATGATTTCACATATTTTGCTTCAAAATAAAAATTCATATATTTTTCTTCAAAATAAAACTGTTAAAAAGTATCAGGACATTAAAATTAAAAAATCATATATTATATATATATATATATAGAGAGAGAGAGAGAGAGAGAGAAAACTATTCAATTTCAACATGACATTGAAATTCAAAATTTATGGATTTTATATATTTTTTTAAATATAAAAATTAAACAAACTATTAAAACATGATATTAAGATCATTAAACTGTGTACAACATGTTGAATTGTGCATTATTTTAGTGTTCTTATATTATTATATGTGTAATAAAAAATATAAGTCAAGTATACTTTTTCAATACAAGTAATGCCTTTTAATCTTTATAGGTTTTCCTTTTCTCTTCTTAATAGTTTTTTTCTTTTCTATTTTCACTTAATCTTTGTATGCTTCCTTTTCATTAAACTTTTGTTTTTTTTTTAATATTCTTTTTCTTTTTATCTTTCATGTATATGGTAAAACTTTCTTGTCTTATTCGTCCCAACCTCGGGCTAGGGACTATAGCTTTGAACATTAGTCAACTATCCCCATATTAATTGTTGATTTTTGCAATATTATTTGGTGCATTATAGATGCACCATATCATATTACCCATTCTTTTTTCATTTCTCTTCAAATTTTTATTATTATGATTTATTTTTTAAAATAAATTTATTTTTTTGTTTATCAAATATTATAGATTTCATTTTTTATTGGTCCCTAGTTACTTGATGTGACATTATTTTCATGGTGTAGGAAATTTCTTTTTTGAAATTTTGAAGATTAAAAAAGGTATTAAAAATAACAAATTTGTGAATGGTTATGTGGGTGGGCTCTAACACTTGTTGCACTCGATGACCTGACCTTCCTGTAGTCGATGACCTATTAGTCCATTTGGCAGGTTGCATGGAGCCATCGCCACTACTTAGGACATGAGCGTACCAACCTTTATTCTTTTCAGGTGGAAAACTATAGGTGGAGTAACTACATCTTCTCTTTATCGCCTTTCAACCTTGAACATTGTTTTTATGGATAACAACAAACTCATCAGTTCCATTCCTTCTGGCATCAACCAACTGCTCAATCTGTAGTCTCTGTCTATCTATGGAAACTTTCTTATCATTCCTATTCTGAAATCCATTGGAAATATACAGAATTTAACTTCTTAGAACTTGGATTCCAATCACCTCTCTGGCTCCATTCCTTCAAGCATTGTAAATCTATGTTTGATGTATGTCTTGACGCTGAATAACAATATGCTCTCGGGTCCCATTCTAGACTCCATGGGAGATCTGAAGCAACTAACGATGCTTCATATATTAGATAATTTCCTGATGGGTAGGATTACTTTTTCATTAGGAAATATGTCAATGCTTGCAAAGTTGTTGCAAAGTAACAATCGTTTGAGCGAAAGCATTCCAGAATTACTGGTGTAGCGCACCTTTTCAGCTACCATGGCTTAATCGCTCTTAAAAGAAAACTTTAACACCACTTGGTACATAACTCATACAGGTATTATATAATCCCCATGCATTTAAAAAAATAAACACATTCTACATAGAGTATTCATATGAGTTACTACCATAATTAACAATCAATAGAATTTCATACTAATTCATATACACAGTGGAAATCATGATAACATAAACAATAGAGTCATGCAAAACATGATTAAAACATAATCAGATACTTATCTTTTAACAGTGGTAGAATCCACCAACCAAGTGCAGGCCTTCCACAAACCTCCCAGCCTTAGACCACACTGCTCATCAGCTCAGCAGTGGGTCACCCCCGAGCTGGGACTAATCTTCAGCCTGAGACAAGGAATTCTTAGGTTAGGCTGAGGTTACAGGGAAAACAACTCATAGCCCCAGGAAGGGATTCTCTCCCAGGAACCACCCACACTCACTGCCCACAGTCCCTCATTCCCCACATGCATGTTCCACCCCAGGAGGATACACCTTCTCTGTCACCTGGGTAGTCCTTCAGCTGCTAACCTCCCTCGCCTTGGGTTACAACAACAGACTGGACCGGAAGTCTCTGGGCTCTGTGGTAGCTACAGGGTTCCCTCCAGGAATTCTCTCCTTCCTCTGCGCACTCTCTCGCCTGGAGAGAATCGCTCACAGGTCAACAAACCTCCCATGCAGTCCAGCACTGCGTGGCCAAACAACCAAATAGCTCAGGGTCACAACTTCGGGACATATATCTCACGCATAGGCTCGATCTCGGGTAGTGGATGCAAATGGATTCTCCAGACACAGCATGGGATTTTTCGATCCAAACAGAGGTCAGTCCCCCTTCACTCATTTGTCGTGGTCGGTCTGCACTTGGTGGTGTTTTCAATCTTATCAAATGTTTTTTCATATATACAAGTACAAAATCAGGCCCTTGGCCTCCAACCCTTAGGCTCTATGGCCTAACAATCACATAAGCCCACCGGCTTATACACACTTGGCTCACCAACCTATAACACATATTTACAATTCATTTCATACATCATATTTACAACTGGGATTGGCCTTGGGGACATTACAATCCCCCTCCCTTATTTTTGGACTGTCCTCAGTGCAACTTACACTGTCTCTGCAAGCCTTTCAAAATTTTCAAAAAGATGTGGGTACTCTGCCCGCATAACTTCTTCATTCTCCCATGTCACATCCTCAGGATCGTACCAGGTCCACTGGACCTTTATAAGCTCTATGGCTCAATTCCAGAGCTATTTTCTTTCCTGTCCAATATGCGCATAGGATGTACTTGCAAGACACCTTCTGGTTCCACCTGAATCACATTCTGATCGATAACATGATTAGCATCAGGTACATATTTCTTAAGGAGTGAAACATGAAACACATTATGTACAGTCATAGATGTAGGTAGTGCAAGCATGTATGCAACTGGCCCAATCCTTTCTAGGATCTCAAATGGCCCACAAAATCTTGATGCCAATTTGGCGCAACTTCCCAACTTCAGGGAACTCCTGTTAGTCTTCACTTTTAGGAAAACATGGTCACCCACTTTGAATTCTTTATGGGTTCTGTTACTGTCAGTGTAACTTTTCTGCCTATCCTGGGCAGCTTTTAGATTCTGTTTACTTTTTATCATTTGATATTCCATCTCTTTGAGCAGCTCAGGCCCAACTATTGCTCTGTTAGCTGGATTATACTAGCTCACTGGAGTGTTGCACTTTCTTCCATAAAGTGCTTCATATGGGCTCAACTTCAATGATGCATGATACCCATTATTGTAGGCGAATTCTACCAAATACAGGTAGTCTTCCCACCTTGATGGTTTTTCCATCACATACATTCTCAGTATGTCTTCTATTACCTTGTTCACCCTCTCTGTCTGACCATCAGACTCAGGATGATACGTTGTACTAAAGTTCAGATTTGTTTTGAATCCCTTGAACAATCCTTTCCAGAAATTCGAGGTGAATTTGGGGTCCCTATCAGACACAATTGTCTTAGGAATTCCGTGCAAGCGTGCAGCTTCTTTTAAAAAGATATCAACAACATCAGCTGCCCTATGGGTGGTTTTCAGTGGAATAAAATGGGCGGCTTTAGTAAGCTTTTCCAGCACCACCATGATTGAATCATGTTGCTTGTTAGTTCTAGGTAGTCCGGTGATAAAATCCATTGTTACCATGTTCCATTTCCACTCAGGAATGGGTAAAGGCTGCAACAATCCTGCTGGGTGTCTATGCTTAGCCTTAACCTTCTAGCACTCCATACATCTGGCGATGTATTCAACAATTTATTTCTTCATACCCGAAAAAAATAATGGCTTTTGACTGCTGCCACGGTCTTCTGATATCCAGGATGTCCAGCATAAGCCACGTTATGCATCTCCTTTAGAATTGCCAGCTTCAATTCTCAGACATTGGGTACATACACTATGTTTTTATATAGAAGTAAACCATCAATTCCCAAGGTGTAACTTTCCTTGGTCTATGGTCTCTCACGCTGTTGTAGCTTTGCTACAAGACTTCTGTACTGCAAATGAGTATTTGCAACTTCCAAAATTATGTCTTTCATCTCAGTTATGTACATGCTAATGGTTGTAGCATGTAATTCATGCACTTTTCTGCTAAGTGCATCAACCACCTTATTTTCTTTCCCTTTGATATGCTTGATATCAAAGTCATATTCGCACAGAAACTCCAACCATCTGGTTTGCCTCGCATTTAAAGTCGGCTGATCGAATAAATACTTCAGATCATTGTGGTCTTTTCTTAATTCAAATCTCCTTCCCATGAGGTAATGTCTCCATTTCCTCAAGGCGTGGATGATTGCTGCTAGCTCTAAATCATGAGTGGAATAATTCCTTTCATGTTCTTTCAGCTTTCGGGACTCATAAAAAATTACAAATCCCTCTTGGCTGAGAACTCCTCCTAGCCCCTCCTTACACGCATCTATGGACACTACGTAATCCTTATTTGGATCTGCAATCTTTAGGATGGGAGCACCAGTTAGTAGTTGTTTCAATCGCTAGAAGCTGCTCTCACATTCTTCAGTCCACTATAACTTCTTCTCCTTCCTTTGCAAGGAAGTGATAGGGTGAACTATCTTTGAGAATCTGGCTATAAACCTTCTGTAGTAGCCTGACAAACCCATAAAAGATCTAACTTCCACCACATTCCTTGGCACTGACCATTCTCGAATGGACTCAACCTTTCCAAGATCCATAATGATCCCTTCCTTTGATATAATGTGCCCCAAGTAATGAATCTTCCTTTGGTAAAATGAGCACTTGCTGAGTTTTGCATACAACTGGTGTTCTCTCAACACCTGCAGCACCATTCTCAGGTGTTGTTCATGTTCTTCCTCTATATTGGAATACACCAAGATATCATCCAAGAAGACTATGACAAACTTGTCCAAATAATCTCTGAACACTCCATTCATTAAGCACATGAAAACATCAGGTGCATTTGTCAGTCCAAACGACACCACTGTGAATTCATAATGACCGTACCTTGTTCTAAAGGTAGTCTTGCTAATGTCCTCATCATTTATTCTCACTTGGTGATATCCATATATGAGATTTATTTTTGAAAATATTTTCACATCCTTCAACTGATCAAAAAGATCATCAAACCTTGGCAAAGGATACCTGTTCTTGACAGTGACCTTATTCAACTGCCGAAAATCAATGCACAATCTCAACGTCCCATCTTTCTTCTTCACGAATAGGACTGGGGATCCCCAAGGTGACATGCTGGGGCAAATGTATCCCTTCTTTAGTAGCTCTTCGAGCTGCAATTGTAATTCTTTCAGCTCTGGCGTACTCATTCTATAAGGATCCTTCGAAACTAGAGCTGCTCTAGGCATCAAATTTATAGAAAAATTGATGTCCCTCTTCAGATGTAGTCCAGGTACCTCCTGAAATACATCCTTGAACTCTTTGAGTAGCTCACGATCTTCCATATTCGAGACTACATCTCGGGATGCTTCTTCCACCCGAGCTGCATATAATTGACAACCTTTTTGGTAACATTTCTTCAGCTGCATGGCTGAGATTTCCCTAACAGCCACAGCTCTGGGAATTCCTTGGACATTTACCGGATTTCCCTCTTCGTTCAGGTAGGTAAACCTCTTGTTACGACAATCTAGAAGGGCATGGTGCTGGTCCAACCAGTCCATCCCAATTAAGCAATTGTATGAGCCTAAAGATAAAATGTTCAATTCAGACTTAGTGCTCATTCCTTTCATATCCACTAAACAAGACTTAACCAATTCAGTGACCTTCCTCTTGATGCTTGTGGCCAACTTCACAATCCAAGACTTTTCATGTTTGCTTCTTGTTAAATGAAAACTTTCCACCACTCTAGGATCTATATAAATATGGCTAGCCCCTGAATTAATTAAAATAACAAGTGGTCAGTTGTTGATCGTACCTTCCACTTAAACCATGTGCGATTGAAATTCTACTTGTTTGTTGTCCAGGGCTTCATAGATCCTCGACATTCTGCTACCCATATCCTCCACTGTTTCATCTTACTGAACAGTATGGACAATTCTTGCTTTGTCTTTTCTGTGGGGGCAGTCTCTGTACCTATGGTTCCCTTTACAGCCCCAACACTCGATAGGTGGAGACCTTGGCATCTGCTCACTCCCTTCAACTTTCCTGGGGTCTCTAAAAGATGACTGTCCCCAAGGGCTATTCTTGAAAAAGGGAGGCATGTTTCCCTTCTGCCTCTGTTCTTTCTTAAACCTCTTCTGGTCATCCCAAGCCTTCCAAAAGGTAGGCTTTTCTCTTTACTATTCGTATAAGCATTTCTCCTTTCTTATTATTTCTTCCATAGTTTTAGGATCATCATATTGAATCTTGTCACTAATGGAAGGTGGCAGTCCACTCAGATACCTATGAATTTTAACAGCCTCATCTTTGATGAATGGAACATACTTCAGTAGTTCCAGAAAACTTCATTCATACTCATCAATGGTCATACTGCCCAACTTGAGTTTGAAGACCTCCTTCATCTTTCTGTCATACTATCTTTTGGTCAGGTATTTCTTCTCAAAATACCTCTTAAACTCCTTCCACGTAATCTCTTTCTCTCTAATGTGTTGCACCTGCACCAACTGATCCCACCACATGGATGCTTTTTCTTTCAGCTGGTACATTGCAATTCTTCCTTCTGCATGGGTAGAATAATTCTACAGTTGGAAGTATTTCTTCATACCCAGCAACCATATTTCGACATCTTCTTCCTTCTTATGTTCACCATCAAACGTAGATGGTTTAATCTTGTTGATTTCCCCTTTCAATTCATCCCTTCTAGATTTTCGGTGCTTTATGGTAGGAGAAGAGCTCAAACTACCATGTGTTCCCCTACTGGAATGTCTTTGGGAGCAACTAAGATGTCGGCTACCAATCCTCGACCTCCTTTTCCTCTTGGGATTCCTGACGCTTCTTGATCTCCTTCTTCTCCCAAGGGTTCTACAACTCTTCGTCTTACTTGAGTCTCTTTCCTTCTCAAGTTTTGTCTCTATTCTTTCCAGGCTCTTCAAAAATTTTAAGTTTAATACACCCTGTCGATCCCTGACTTTCATGAGCTTTCCGCTATCATCTCGGCGAGCCTGGGCCTCTCTTTGCAATCCTTCAATGATTTTCATTATGTGTCCTTCCTTATCCTTTTCTTTTCCGTGCCCATTAGAGTTCAATCCTTCCACTTCCACATTGACATCCTTTCCTTCTCGTTTGTCTCCTGTTTCAGAGGCAATCTGCACCTTTTCCCATTCCATGCTCGACGTTGGTTAACTAGCATCCTAACCCTCGTTGAACTCTGAAAATGCACTGTGCAATTCAATTCAAAGTTTGTTAGGCCATTAAAACTTCATGAACAATCCACAACATTTATACACCAATATGAACAAGAACAAAAGACATTTCGATTCAAATAAGTTTTTTGAGCTATCATTCGGCTTTGCAATTTTCAGGTCTTTGAAAATTTCGTTTTTTGACATTTTGGGACTTTCGGGCCTTCGGGTTTTCGGTACCCGAGACGTTGGGTTTTTGGTCCATGAGGCTTTCAAACTTGCCTTCCTTTCCAACCCTCGACTTTTGAAATTCCGATTTACTTTGCCCTCCGGGCCCACATAGCATAGTGGTCACCCACAACCACGATGGCACGTGGCACGTTCATTAGGGTCCACGTCACTTTTAACGATGTCATCGAGTCCCACCACTCTCACTTTTCTTCTTGACCCAATGGCACATGGTACATCTCCATGTGTCCATGTCCATTCCTAGTAAAATCCAACGGTCAGATCTTTCTCATATCTACTGCGCAAATCCTTTTGGCGTTTTGGGGTTTCAGGCATTGGAAGCTTGTGCATCCACACATCTTGAACTTCCATTTGCCAAAATCCCAAAATCACTTTCTATAAAACTACTTGATCCAACGGTCAAGTTCTTCTCCCCACAATCTACAGTGTAGATTGTTTCGGGATTTTGGGGTTTTGGGTTTCAGAGCTGTTCACCTCTCCTCAACTCCCATCTCCCAAAACACCGATTTCTTCCTAGACAATCAATGGTCCAAATCTCTCTTAGATTGACTTTTATGATCCAATCATGAATTCGCGTTTCTTGAATTCTCACGAACTCACCCTTTGACCATTTCAAGTTATGAGTCAGCGAAAGGTTGATCGCTCCCCATGTGTTCTTTCTGATGGACGGTCCTAACTAATTCGAGATTTCATGTATCGCGATTTCCACACTCCTGTGCAATTCCAAAGGGATTTAGACCCCATGCACACTTTCCATATCTGACGGTCACAAGGGTTCACCTTCCCTCCCGAACAAATCCTAAAGCTCCAACACTTCTAGTGTGGAGTCCTCTTTCCCTATGTACTTATACCACACTGGTTGTGGTTTCATAATGTTGTTATACCTCCTGAGCTTAAAATATTGTCAACTAACTCCTTGACACTTTGGAGCAAACCGGGGTCCGAAATTGGCCTTCCAGACACAATTTCCACTTGCATTCTCGGTCCAAAGACCGCTCCACTGGCCCATCTAGGCTCAGAGTCGAAACCTTGGCTCTGATACCAAATTGTAGCACACCTTTTCAGCTACCATGGCTTAATCACTCTTAAAAGGAAACCTTAACACCACTTGGTACATAACTCATACAGGTATTATATAATCCCCATGCATTTAAACAAATAAACACATTCTACACAGAGTATTCATATGAGTTACTGCCATAATTAACAATCAATAACGTTTCATACTAATTCATATACACAGCAGAAATCATGATAACATAAACAGTAGAGTCATGAAAAACATGATTAAAACATTATTAGATACTTATCTTTTAACAGTGGTAGAATCCACCAACCAAGTGCAGGCCTTCCATGAACCTCCCAGCCTTAGACCACACTCCTCATCAGCTCAGCAATGGGTCACCCCCGAGCTGGGACTAAGCTCAACCCCGAGACAAGGAATTCCTAGGTTAGGTTGAGGTTACAGGGAAATAAACTCACAACCATAAGAAGGGATTCTCTCCCAGGAACCACCCACACTCACTGCTCATAGTCCCTCATTCCCCACATGCCTGTTCCACCCCAGGAGGATACACCTTCTCTATCACCTAGATAGTCCTTCGGCTACTAAACTCCCTTGCCTTAGGTTACAGCAACAGACCGGACCGAAAGTCTCCAAGCTCTGTGGTAGCTACAGGGTTCCCTCCAGAAGTTCTCTCCTTCCTCTCTGCACTCTCTCGCCTAGAGAGGATTGCTCATAGGTCAACAAACCTCCCACGCAGTTTAGCACTGCATGGCCACACAACCAAATAGCTCAGGTTCATGGCTTCGGGACAGAGATGTCACGCACAGGCTTGATCTCAGGCAGTGGATGCACACGGATACTCTAGACATAGCACGGGCTTTTTCGATCCAAGCTAAGGTGAAACCGACTCTTTCAGAATCGATCCTAGGTTTCTGGTTTAGTACAGAGGTATATACGGGTTTTTTAGTTCAAAACGTGTATGAGGTTTTTCTGTAGAGCTCGCGTCAGTCATACTGCTCAGAGCCCATCCACCCTCAGGCAGTCCACTAACATGAGAGAGTGCACCCCCTTCACGGTCCACCCAAGTTGTTTTATTCGCATGCACCAAGGTCGACACTTGTCACCCTGGAGACTGCATGTGTTCCACCGGCACACATCACCTTCCCTTGGTCAGGAACTTAGGATAAAAAAAAATATAAATGGCACATGTTCTTTTGGAATAATAATAAAATATTATTCCTAGGCTTAAGCCCCTAATCCCTTGCCTTCTCTGTGGGAGCTCAGTCCCCCTTCACTCATTCATCATGGTCGGTCTGCACCTGGCGGTGTTTTCAATTTTATTAAATGTTTTTGCATATATACAAGTACAAAACTAGGCCCTTGGCCTCCAACCCTTAGGCTCTCTGGCCTAACAATCACATAAGCCCAACAACTTATACAAACTTGGCTCACCAGCCTATAAAACATATTTACAATTCATTTCATACATCAGATTTACAACTGGACTCGGCCTTAGGGACATTACAATTGGGTTTGTTGAGCGCTAATTTTTATGAATTGTATCTGGACGAGAATCTATTAACAAGATCTATCCGAGAGTCCTTAATGAAGTTAACATCTTCTTTAATCATTAAGATGTCCTAAAACAAACTCTCTCGGAACATTCTCCATATTCCTGAGTCCTCCCATCTTCAAACCCTTGTTCTTTTAAAGAACAACTTATCCAGTGACATCCCCGCTTGGTTAGGTAATCTGCTAAAACTCCACTCGTTGCAGTTATTGTTCAACATTTTTATAGGCCGACTACCCGAATCATTTGGTGTGAATTCATAACATGATCTATTGCATTTGTGTGTACAGGTTCTTTGGTAGCCCTATAGTGCAACATAAACCGTAAGAGAACGAAATCTATTACCATAGGAGAGAGTGATGAATATGGTGATTTCACTACGGATGTACCCTCACTTTTTCATCTCAAAGAGAGGATTAATCGATATAGCATGAGCCTGCTTAGAAGTCGAGAATTATTATGCAATACGTCATCAACAGTTGCACCCTCGAAACTCGTCCTCCTATCAAATTCAAATGGAGTTTGCACCTACATTGATGGGTCTTTAAGCTATCACCCACAAGATATTCCTTGCCTCGGTTATGAGGAGACTATACATGAAGCCTTCAAGAGAGAGTAGGCCTCAAAATCAAGCACAAAACATTTAGAGTACTCAAAAAGAAGTATGGACTTGGTAACTTATTTTTTCATTATTATTTATGCATTATTTTTCATTTTGCATAATACTTTATATTCTTCCTTTTCATAAAAAAATATATGACCAATCACAGAGTAACCTTCTATATCAGTTTTACCTAATTTAAATTGGCATGATATAGATTTGGAGTTAGCGATGAATCAAGGACTTGAGGGAAGTAATTATTTTGTATGTTCCCTTAATTTGCAAAGATTTATACCAATGATGATTTATAGATCTATTAAGGATTCTTGGAACAATCATAATAGTGTTTGAAGCAAGTGTATACACCATGGAATTACGTCACTATTAGTCTTCAACAATTACACATGGAATTAGTATATTTTTTTGAAAAATTACTAGGATGCTTGCACATAAAGATTAAGGTAACCTACAATGTTATATTATTTTTGAATTCTTGAAGTAGCGTACAATGTTGCAATAACTTACATTCAAAAACCTTGTCAACTCTAGCTGAAGAATGAGAGCATGAATTTTTGGGAACAAAGCAGGTGAAAAATAATATGTTGATAATGCACAAAAATCCTTGCAAGGGACAAAAAGAGAGCAATAATAAGTGGGCTAAAATGAAATATTTGTTCCTCAAATATTATGATTTCCATCTTGATCCAGAAACAAGATATAAATAATAGAAACCTAAAATTGAATACATCAATAAAGCCAAAAAAATATAAAGAAATTTTACTACTGAAATCACCTCCAATTCTAAGACAACAATAAAGTCGTAAGAACATAAAAAAAWTTACRGGTTCCTCGCCCTTACCATTGAAGTCRATTGTTGGACATGATAGGATGMTTCTCCACAGTTTAAGGGGACCTAGWTGACTCCCTCTKCATAGTATAACAYMRTCTAAGAGGGCTAATYYGCTCCCTCTCCATAGTCTAACGGATATCGATCCTCGATTCCATAATTTTTTCTCTACTTCTCAAGATTTGAMCAGTAAATACCAAYGAACTTGACCAAATGAACTTAGTACATATATGAAAAAAKTGTTTAATTGATAAAGTKCTTGGAMAAATGTTTTTTAATGTAAATAAGTTACCAAATGCATGAACTATGGAAGTTGCATGGACCAAGTTCATCTAAGAAATTCTAAAAATGATATTTTTTAATATTGTTATTTATAGTTATATTTTTTAATATTTAAACTTAACAAATTAAGTGAGATTGCATTCAAACCTAAATCCATTTTAACCTCTTATGTATGATACATGTGAACTTAACATTAATTCATTGATATAAGTACTTCACATTACTTAGATTTGCATGTATTTGTGCTAGTCCCAAAATCCATGGGAGCACCTTACCATTTCTAGTAATGGTCATGAAGCTCTTAAAATGGCCAAGAGACATTTCCTCACAACTGCAATGCAACACTCGCAATTGAATTAACTGATCTAACATGGTTTGTCATATCTAAAGTTGTATTCAAAATATCTGAGTTTCTAAGATAATAACTTTCCTTCATTTTTTACTGCAAAAGTAACTCTGCAAACTCTAAATTATTAGGATGAGATGGAACAACCAACCATACAATACAAATATAATAATGACAGTCTACATCACAACTATTTCCCTTGTTTCATTTACTAGAATGTTTTTTCTTTTAGATACATATTCATTGTTATAGTAAAACAAATTTCAAGTATAGTAAACTTGTCAACATTATTAATCCCTTCTATGTTATTAGTAGTGTTAGCACATATTCTTGCAGGGGGGTGTTTTCCCCACTGGATTTGGCCCTTGGGCAACAAAAGGAAAAGAATAGGGTTAAAAAACCCACTAGATGGTGCTTATCCTAAGTCTGTCGATGTTGATGTGACCGTTTGGCATGTTGTGCTAAGAGTCGCGTAGATCTGGGTGGTTGAGATTTGCGCTCTCCAGATTGACGGCTGATGGCCATATCAGGGCCTCAATGTGTGCAAAGGTTAAAAAAGGTAGAGCGGGCTGGGGAAGCTACTGCGGTTTGTAGAGGCACTATGTGATAGATAGAGACACACATCGGGCGCAAAAGCAGGGAGTTTCAAACCACTTTTCGCGCCCTTGACCCTATCCCCGGTCGAAAAATGGTTGCCCCATAGCCATCCCACCAGCGCCTGTCCTCCACTCCTTATCTCTCATGTATCCATCACATCACCTGCTCCCCCATCAATTTATCTCCACCTCAACTCCAGCCGTGTCACCCTCACAACTTTTTCCCAGCCTCCATGTTTCCTCTGCATGGCCATCACACAACCCAATAGGTTGACCATCATGCCATCACCCCGCCATACCCTCATCCACATCCGCTGCCTAACCATCCTTGTAGGCATCCAACTCAGCTCCAGGTGGCAGGATGCAGAGGCCTCCACGTCTCCTGGGTACGGTTTTGACTCAGGCCCTCTCGATACCGAGGAAGCAATTATTAAGGTTGGTTGGCAATGGTTGAGCATCACTTCCTCCATAAATGGAAAACCTGGGAAGGACTATTAGATAGTTGGCTCAACTAACTATCCATTCTGAAGCAAAGTTGTGTCTGACCAAGCTGCATCTGATAGGAGACTTCATGCACAGTTTTCCAGGAAACGTGCAGACATAATTCCTTCACTGCATTAACTCGAGCACACCTCTGTTACAAAAACAAAATTTTGAGTATAAGTATGGAGTTATATCATTTTTGCAAGGTTCTTTTGGTTGAGCAGAGCTCCCATTTTGTAATATGTTTTAACACCATAGCTGTGCCTAGTTATGTATTTTGATTTGAAACTTTCAGATTAATAGAAGTCAACCTCCTCTTTCCATCTTTTTGTAAACACTGTTTTAAAACACTTGGAATTGGAATATCTAAACGAGGGTCGTATTGTTGTAGGATGATGTAGGTTTGATCAATGCAATATTTTCACTAGTTTTAACCAATTTTCTGTGCTACCTTATTCCCCCTTACAATGAATGGATCTGAATTGAAGGATCCAGTCAAGTCGTTGTGGCCGTATAGTGATGTATGTTTGATCATTGTGCTATTGGAACTATGTCATTTGGGAAAATTTCAATGTTTGAAACCTAGGCTCGAAAGCATCATCGAGCCCGAGTTTTTCTTCTTTAGGTTGTTGGAAAGTCGAATGGCCATAACAATCTTGTTCTGGTTTTCTCAGCAATTCTTCCCTCTGCTCGCCTTTAAACTCATGTCCCGACTGAAGTTAGTTATGGCCCTCACTTCCCTGTGCATTTCTGGCCTAGTTTTCTGAGTTAAAGTGATATTATTTTGGGTCTATGACCATTTGACCACCCTTAAATCACTCATTGTGACATATAAACTGATGGGTATCAGGCTCATCCTTGCTGCAATCTAGGGGTGACTTCTGGTGGTAACATTTCTGGCATCATTGTTGGGGATGAAGTTGAAGATTTTCCCTGGGAAGAATGACAAAGCTTACTGGTTCTGAAGGTGCATCATAACCTAGTACATCAAGATTGCAACTGTGCACCTGACGACTCCACTGTCTCAACTACATTGTTTTAGTGTTGTTGCTGCTGGCTACATCTGGTAGCCCTTAGGAGAAAAAAATGATCAGATCTGGTCTTTGATGGTGAACAAAGACTAGACACATTCGTTCCACACATTATTCACCTGGTGAATCCATGGTTGAAGAATCGATTGGAGACCCCACTGGTTCGAAATGGAAAGAATTATGGCTCAAATGTTTTCTCCCTTTAATTTTTCTGTTGTTCTTGATTTTCCCAATGTTGTTCCTGTTTCAAATGAATGGAATGATTATTTTCCTATATTTAGAGAGTGTAAAGAGGACAACCCTGCTCAAGATCTCAGTGATTTTCATGAACTCCTGCACCAATGGGAGATACATCATGAGGATGTACTAATAAATATGTTCATGTTCTCGTTAGCAGGGGATGCTCGTGAATGGTATCATTCTTTACCCCCTGCTAGCATTTATTCAGTAGGAGAATTTCATGTAGCTTTCAATATGCATTATCAGAAGCTTTATCCCCTTGAGTTAATTTTTCATAGTTGTTGTGAGGGATACCACGAACGTATTCAAGGTATTGTTGCTTCTTACGTAGGCTATGAGGATGAGGACCAGGATGAAGCATATGCTCTGAGTGAACTAATGGAGCTGGTGAAGTCTCTTTCTGTAGAGTTAGAGGAATTGGAGGCAGAACATGAGGGCTGCCTCTTTGAAGAAAATGCAGAGGATTTTCCATCCCTTGAAGAGGATGTTCTTGGCAACTCTATTGAGGATGATGATGAAGATTTCACAGTTGTAGAGGCCCTATATTATGCTCCTAAGGCACTTGTTCTTCCTAGTTTTGATGATTATTCAGATGAAGAGCAACATAGCCCTACATGATAGTTTGTTGATCAAAGGAGCAGCCATCCTATTTATGATAGCTATGAATAAGATTCTGAGATGGATATGCAAGATATCCATGAACAAACAACAGAGCCTTATACTCCTTTTATTACAGAAGACTATCATGAGGAAATCAACCATCCTGTTCTTGCAGAAATCACTCAGAAACAGATTGAAGAACAGAGCTTTCTCACTGGTCCTGTTTATGATGATTATGAATTTGACCCCTGGGAAAGCCATGAAGATGAACCAAAGGACTAGTAGAAGGGGCAGTTCGTCTCTTGTCCAGAGCTTGTAAGAAAGAAACCATCACCTGAGACCAGTCAACCTGCATCAACTCCTCTTCCACCTGTGCTTATCAGTGATATTCAGCCACGTGTGAGCAACTGTGGGGAATATCAGGCTGGCTGTTACAAATTTATCAAGAGCTATCACTCATTCCATGAGCTTTTCAGTGAGTACATGGAGTGGAATTGCCTTCATGACCTAGATCTACCCTATTTTATCTCAACTTCATCCCTTGGAAGAAAGCTAAAGGATGTGATTATTATGTTGTCACAGTTGCATCATCTGCTAGTGAACACCAAAAGAGTAAGGAAGCTTCCATTCAGGAAGTTACTTGATTGGCTATGGTGGAAGTTTGCTTTCACCTAGCCCCATGTACAAATAAATTAGTTTAGGACTGTACATAAAGAAGCTCCTTCGAACATGTGTGTTTCTTTTGTTTTTTCTTTCAGCCTGTATTTTTGGATGTATGTTTTGAACTTGACTCCATAGCCCAACATAAGGTGACTAGAACTACATAAGGAGATATTAGAGCCCTGTAAGGAGAACTCTATCCCCCATGGAGCCTAATGTTAGTACACATTCTTGCAAGGGGGTGTTTTCCCCATTGGATTTGGATCTTGGGTGACAAAAGTCAAAGAATAGGGTTAAAAAACCCACTAGATGGCGCTAATCCTAAGTCCCTTAGGGTCGATGTGACTATTTGGCGTGTTGTGCTAAGAGGGGCATAGATCTGGGATCCTGAGATTTGCGCACTCTATATCAATGGTCGATGGCCATATCCGGGCCTCAACGTGCATGGAGGTTAAAAAAGGTAGAGAGGGTCGGGGAAGCTACCACGATTTGTAGAGGCTCTACATGTCAGCCAAATACATGCATCAGATGCAAAAGCAGGAAGTTTCAAACAACTTTTGTTAGCCCCCGACCCTATCCCAGGTCGACAAGTGGCCACTCCACAATCGTCCCTCCAACACCTGTCCCCCACTTCTTCTCTCTCCTCTATCTATCACATCTCCTTCTCCCCTATCACTTTCGCTCCACCTCATCTCTCATCGTGTAGCCCTCAAAGCTCCTTCCCAGCCTCCGTGTTTCCTCTGCATGGCCATCACACAACCCAGTAGCCTACCCATCACGCCATTGCCCCGCCAGACCCTCATCCATGTCCATTGCCTAGCCATCCCTGCAGGCATCCAACTCAGCTCCAGGTGGCAGGATCTAGAGCCCGCCACATCTCCCAGGTGCATTTTTGACTCAGGCCCTCTCGATCTAGAGGAAGCAATTATTAAGGTTGGTTGGCGGTGGTTGAGCATCACTTCCACCATAAATTCAAAACCTAGGAAGGATTGCCAGATAGTCGGCTCAACTGACTCTCCGTTCTGAAACATGGTTGCATCTGACCAAGTTTGCATCTAATAGGAGACTGCATGCATAGTCTGTCAGGAAACATGTAGATGTAATGCCTTCAATACATTAACTCAAGCACGCCTCTGCTACAGAAACAAAATTTTGAGTATAAGTATCGAGTTCTGTCATTTTTGCAAGGGTCTTTTGGTTGAGCAGAGTTCCCATTTTGTAATATGTTTTAACACCAGAGCAATGCCTAGTTATGTATTTTGATTTGAGACTTTCATATTAATAGAAATCAGCCTCCTCTTTCCATCTCTTAGTAAACACTATGTTAAAACACTCAGAATTGGAGGATGCAGTCTAGAGCCATAATGTTGTAGGATGATGTAGGTTTTATCACTGCAATGTTTTCACCAGTTTTAACCAGTTTTCTGTGTTGCCTTATTCCCCCTTACACTGAATGGCTCAGAATCGGAGGATCTAGTCGAGTCGTTGTGGCCGCATAGTGATGTAGGTTTGATCATTGTGTTGTTGGAACTGTGCCATTTGGGCACATTTCAGTGTCTTAAACCTGGGCTCGAAAGCATCATCGACCCTGATTTTTTCTTCTTCAAGCTATTGGAAGGTCAGATGCCCATAGAAGTCTTGTTCTCATCTTCTCACTAAGTCTTCCCTCTGCTTGCCTTTAAACTCATGTCCTGAATAAAGTTAGTTATCCCCCTCACTTCCATGTGCATTTCTGGACTATTTTTCTGTGTTAAAGTGATATTCTTTTGGGTCTATGACCATTCGACCACTCTTAAATCACTCATTGTAACATATAAAATGATGGGTATCAGGCTCATCCCTACTGCAATCCAGAAGTAACCTCTGGTGCTAACAAGTAGAATGTGGCATCATGAAATATGAACATGTTTATTCTAATGTGATATGAAATATGTATCACATTAATATTGACTTTCTTAATCTAAAACATATCTTTTCTTAGACATTTTTCTATTATAAAGATTATGGTAATTTTTTTATAAGAATTTCTTTTGATTTTTCTTTATATTTTATTTATCACTATGTAACAATAAACATCACTTCTTATTTTTAAACATAAAAGCTTCACGGTACAATATTTTCTAAATATAGAATATCCTAACTATGTTGCTAAGTATGCCATACTTTGTATTCTTAGTTATTTTCCCACCACTTCGGTGCTCATAGTGCGTGAGTACTCCTAGATATACCTTTATTGGCATGGATCCAAAATCATTAACACATGTGATGAATGATAACATAAGTATAGGCTAACATGAAGGACATGATAAACAAACAGTTAAATATGGAATTGTAGGATATTGATTTTGTATAATTTTTTAAAAACTAATAGAAATTATATATATCATATAATTATTTTAGATTAGTGGAAAATAATGAGTTGGAGTTTTATTTACACAATATTGTGTATTTTTTTTTAATGGTAAGGAAAATCTTAGTATAGGAAAAGTATGCTTTTAAAAAAAAATTAATTCAAATGTTTTGAAATACTGAAAATTATATATTGTGAGTTAATTATTTTTTTTCTTTTTTTTGTTAATGTATTAGTTTATTTTTTAAATATAAACAAAGAAAAATGTTGAAATTTAACAAAGGATGTTCTCATTCATGTTTTTGTGTTTTTCATGGGGGACATAAAGTCATGTTTTCTTAGCATGTTTTAATTGTAAAGTGATTTTGTAAATAAAGAGTTTTTATAAAGTGAATGTACTTAAGTTATGGGTCCCAAAGTAATTTAATGTGCATTTATTACTTATTTTGTAATTAATGAGGACCATTAAATGTGAGCCCTTAGATTAGACTTATGATAGTCATTAGATTGAGTTGGTTATGTAAGTTAGGGTTTCTTGGAAAAAAAGAGAGTACCTATACATGTTTGGGAAGTAAGAAAGAAATGCAGAGAAGGTAAAATAGAGAGAGATCAGATTTCTAGAGAGCGTTTAAATAAAATTTTCCAAAATAAATAAGAGTGAAGGATTCCCAAGACAGTGACCTCATACAGTTTGTACAACAAGAGAGAGAACATCCTGTACAAAGAGAGAGGACAATTTGTAAAGCAAAAGGGAGGGAAATTTTTCAAGGAATAAGTCCATACAGGTCGTAGTATCGCAAGGAAGATTATTGTGTATTTATTGTTGTTGTTTGTTGTTTGACATCCCAAGAAGAAATCACGTTGTAGTTTATGGCATGTGTGGGTAGTTTAGAAGCTTGTTTCATGGAAGAGATAAGTTGATTTGAATTTCTGATTTTGTTGAGCAGGAAGTTTAAGTTTTTTTCTTGAATAATATAAATAATCTCAAATAATATAAATAATATTTGTAGGGTTTTCCCCATTTTGGGGTTTTTTCCTTGGTTATTGGACCAAAAATCACATGTCTATTTTTTGCGCTCTCCGAGTATGGATCAATGATTTTTGACCAAATGTATGGATGAGATATTTTGTATTTTGTCATTAAAAATACTCATGGTATCAGGGTAAGCACTCTACAAGAAGTGCATTCTGTAGAATTTAATTTCAACGTTAGGCAAATAAAAAAGGGGGAAAATTTTATAGAATAATTGTTGGAACATGGTTGCTTCCATCATATTTAAGGACCGATTAGATGACATTTCTAAATATTTGCAATGGAAGTTTAGAATGAAAACTATTTTTAAAGAAATTAAATTGAGGGCTCTTGTCAGTTCTATTGTATTTCCTCCCTCCAACAATCCTATTTCCTTGGATTATAACTAAATTCAAAGAGGCCAAATCCTAGAGACTCATTTTGGATGGACTAAAGGATCCAATCATCCCATACCTGGCTGAAAATAAGACATCCAATGAAATGTAGGAGGCATTGAAAAATCTATATGAGGCTAAGAATGAGAACTGTAAAATGACACTCAAAGATAAACTGCATTCAATGAAGATGACCAAGGGTGAGACTATGGTTCCATATCTTACTCGGTTGGCACATGTTAAGGATGAATGGGTAGTTGTGGGGGAATTCATCTCAGATTCAAATCTTCTGAGGATAGCCTTGAAATGATTTACCGAGGATTGGGTAGTATTTGTGGAATGCATTGTGGGACGTGAAAAAATTCCAGATTGGAGCATACTTTGGGATGATTTCACTGAGGAGGAGATCTGGATGAATAGAGAGAAGGGAGGAGAGGGAGTTGATGAGGATAATGTTTATCTTCTATAGAATTGCAAGGGAATAAGTAAAAAGAGTTCCAGAATTGACATCATCAAAGTTTTTTTCTTTGCATGCAATGAATATGGAAACTATGCAACACAATGTCCCAATAGGAAGGGACAAAGGATAAGGAGAAATAGGTAGCATCCTTTGTAGAGATAAATTTCTTTAATGAGAAGTTTGATAAATATATTTCTCGTGTATCCATTGTTTCAAGTGGAAACAACACCATCTTTGAGTTTGATAGGACATGGATGGTGGAAAATGGGGCCACCAATCATATGAAAGGCATACTATACTCATTTCTGTTCATATCCAAGATTGGTATTGACCATGTCATGGATGGAACTCACCATATCAGAGGAGTGAATAGTGGCAGGTTTCTATTAGACTTTAGAGAGATCATGGAAGTAGAAGGGGTATTGTTGGTACCAGGGATGAGATTTAGTCTCCTCTTAGTATTAGCTATCAAGGATGATGGATATGTGATCACTTTTGAATGTGGTTATGCTTATCTCCATGCAATAGATGAGGTTCCCATCATGACAATTCTAATTGGAGAATGGAGAGGTAGAGTATACATAGTGCATGGACAACCTATGGGAGGTCAGTCAAGTTGGATATCTGACTCAAAGGGGGAGAAAGAAGTTTAAAGGACTGAATTTCCACCCAAATATCAGTCCTAAGTTCAAGGATATAGTACTAGCAGAAAGATAAACTTGTATGAGTTAAGAAAATCAGTAAATGTTGAGAGACGAGAAAATATTTCCCAAAGCATCAGTAGAAGTCACAGTTCAACCAAACCAATTTAGAGGCAACATCTAAGTTTAGAGGGAGCAACCACTACAAATAGCTTGGAGTCTGGGAATGGTCCTGCAAGTGGAAATGCCATGAGGACCTCCCTCATTAAGAGGGAGTGTTGAAATTTAACAAGGGATGTCCTCATTCATTTTTTCTTTTGTCATGGGGGGCACATAAAGTCATGTTTCCTAGGTATATTTTAATTGTAAAGTGACTTTTTAAATAAAGTGCTTTTATAAAGTGAATTTACTTAAGTTTTGGGTCCCAAAGTAATTTAAAATGAATTTATCACTTATTTTGTAATTAATGAGGAGAATTAAATGTGATCCCTCATATTAGACTTATGATAGCCATTATATTGAGTTGGTTATGTAAGTTAGGGTTTCTTGGGAAAATAGAGAGTGCATATACATGTTTGGGAAATAAGAAAAACACATAGAGAAGGAGAAAGAGAGAGAATAGATTTCTAGAGAGTGTTTAGAGAAAAGTTTCCAAAATTAATCTAAGTGCACTATTCTCAAGATAGTGATGAGAGAACAATATTTACAAAGAGAGGACAATTTGTACGAGGACAATTTGTATACCAAGAGAGAATAACATTTTTAGATACAAAGAGAGCATAGTTTGCATCCAGATAATTTTAATATAAATCAGTACAGAAACTTATCCCCAATGATTTGTTTTTTAAAGAAACATCTATAACCTCACATTAACTAATTTTATATAAAATGTTGTTCATTTCAAATTCATAAATATATAAGACTAATAAAACTAAAATTTACAAAATCATTTTTATTTACAGTTTTTTTCTTATTTGAAAAATAAAAACGATTTTTTAAAGAAAAATGTATAACCTCATATTAACTATGTTGTCCATTTCAAATTCATAAATACATCAGACAATAAAAACTAAAATTTACAAAATCATTTTTATTTATAAAATCATTTTTATTTGGAAAATGAAAATGACAGAGTACACAAGAAATCAGATATTCAAATTGAAAAATTAACCTTTCATTAAAAATATCATTCATTTAAAAAACTAAACAAGAAACTGATTAAGACATTACACTTTTAAAACACCAAATACCATGAACGATCTAATCAAAGTAAAATAAAAATACTAGATTCCATACTATGCGAGTTTGAAGATCATTCTAACATTGGATAAATCCTTAGTTTTTACCATTTTTTCGGATAAGTTCCTTCGACCTAAATGGTAGGTTTTTATATTTTTTTAACACATATCTTTGTTTGAGCTGATGTTGTACTCACTTCAGACAGTTTCAATAAAAAAACTGTGAATTTGTTCATTGCCTCATTTACATATTCTGGTATTTGGATTTCGATGGTCTCAAGAGTAGGCGTGCTCTGAAGCAAACATTTCAAAACAGCTATTTCCTTGTCAAAGTCTGAAACAACGATTTCCCACTCAAAATAATCTTTCATATCTACCCTCACCATGCGAAGATGAACAAGTGGGGAAGTTAGGCATTGCGGTATTGGATCTATAGCCAACTCCTGCAATTCATTGCACAACAAAATAAAAATAAAAATCGTTTCAACGCCCTCATTGGAATTTACAACAGGAAAAAAAAAGTTAATTGTTTTTAGTGCAAAGCAAGAACCATGAACATCCATTCATAAGGTTATAAGCATAATCATTGAGGAACTACTAGGCATAAACGGGTGCACATCATACAGGCAGGGAAAGCAGCGGAGGGCTATGTTGGAATAAAATGCTCAACATTGACACATGAATTGCAAATAATAAAGCAATGTTAAGGCTCAACCAATAGTAATAGAAGAAAATGCGTTCAACATTGACACAGACATTGCAAATAATAAAGTAGTGTTAAGTCTCAACCAATAGTAATAGTAGAGAGCTCTCATAAGTGTAGATTAGGTGGCCACAGAGTGTATTGTGAAGGTAATAGTAGAGAGGTTTTATGGGTGTAAATTAGTTGTTGTTAAGACACCTCTGATGTTGATGTTGCTGGTAGTTGGTTCAAACCTGGTCTAGTATAATGATAGCTGTCAGAATGAACCCATATTACCCCAGTACTAGTTCAGTAATAGTAGAGAGGTCTCACGTGTGTAGATTAGTTGGCCACAAGGTGTATGTTTTTTACATTGAAAGATGCATTGAAAATACCAAGCCCTATTAACAAATAATAATATCATAAATTCCATCTTACCAGAAGAAACGTGACTGGAATGTGTAGACGCTCAAGATTAGGAAGCCTCTCAAACAAATTGATAAGAGGATCAGCCATCAGTATTTCCCTGTTAAGCATAAGCATCCAAGCATACATATCAAGCTCCTTCAATGATTTGAGGCTCCCCATTATTTCAACGAATCTCTTTGTGGACAGATGGACTATCTCATCGTTCTCATAAAGCGAGAGTCCAACCAAATTACTTCCACAATCCAGATTTATCTGATCAATGCGGTTAGAAAGCTCATAAAACAGCAAGCCATTCACTTTTAGATCCCTTAGTCCTATGATGTCTATTTTCAATGTTTGAAGTTTCGGACAGTTCAGAATTAAAATCTGCACGAAATAATCGTATATATGTAAATGTGTAAGGTTGGGAGCACATATGGCAGGCTTTCGTAGCCCATTGCAGCAGTGTAGGGAAAGTTTCTGCAGAAGTGGGCAATGAGAGATAAAACTAGTTAAAGATTCATCATCTGTAAATACCATTTCCTTTAAGGTGCAAGTAATGAGATGGTTGAATCCTGTAAAATGGGTTGAAGGACGGGTGAGAGTCTAGTTGGTGAGAGATAGAGTGGTGAGACGGGTGCAAGAGAAAAGGGCAGAGGCGGCATATCACTTTCTGAGCAAGAATGGCACAACGTGAGGTGTTGAACATTCTTCCGTGATACAATCCCCAACCATTTCCACATGCTTTCGCGAGTAAAATGCCATGGATTGACATTGTCATTGTATCCCCGCATCTCCAACTCTTTCAAGAGTCGAAAGGCCTCCAGATCTGAGGAGTGCATGAGCATAATGTTGGAGATTATGTTCTCCACTCTTGCCACTAAGAGCGAATCAACATTTTCAGAATCATAATTATAATCCAAAAGGAGAGAGGGGGCGATAGTGATTTTGGGAATTTGGGTGTGGAAAAATCTCCATCTTTTAGAGAGAACAGAGCAGCTGACTGCCTCTTTCATTCTCAGTTTGGACAAGATGAAGCATATCAACTCATCTGAAAGCCTGGAAAATAAATCTTGCATGATGACAGTTACAGGGCTTCTGCTAGGCTAAAGCTGATCAGAAAGAGAAATGGAAAGCAAGAAACAGCGCTCCGTTCCCTCCGTTACAGCGGAATGTAAAATATGATACAGCGAATATAAAATAGAAAATAGTTACCTAAATTCAATTATTGCCATTATATTAAAATTAGTGTCTCTTTTGTGCAAATCCCTAGGCTCTTTTGTGAAAATCGCTATAAAACCTTTTATGCTAGAATCAAGAATGATCTTTCTACTACCGAAAAGAAGTATTCTATGTAGAATCCCAAAGATACAATTCCATATAGTAGGGCCTCGTCTTGGTTCGAGTTATTCATATATGTATCTGTCGACTTCAAATGATACATATTTAGCTCCGTGCTTTCATCCTATGATTGTGTCCTTTGCTGAATCCGTATGATGTAACAATTTAACCGATGATCAACACTAAGTGGAGATAAATCTAATATCACATGGAGTTTCAATCTCTAATGTTAACTAAGACAAAAGGCAATTTATCTTTTAATTTTTTTTGTTTTTATTTATTTTATTTTTTTTCAAAATTTTATAGAAATTTAGAAAGGGCAATTTATCTTTTAATTTTTTATGTTTTAATTTTTTTTTAATTTTTTTTTCAAAATTTTATAGAAATTTAGAAAAGGCAATTTATCTTTTAATTTTTTATGTTTTATTTTATTTTATTTTTTTTCAAAATTTTATAGAAATTTAGAAAGAGGAATAGAATTGTAGAGTTCAATGATTGAGTTTATACATTGAAAATGTCTAAAAGATTCTTTTAGATGCTGAATTTATTTATACATTTTAAAAATACTATTTAAACAATGTAAAATCAAAATTTTAATAAAAATTGATTTGCCTAATTAAAAACATAAAATGTTTAATATAGACCATTATAAACCAAAAGCAGCAGAAAACACAGTTTCAGGCGGCCTGACACATATTGTTGTAGATTGATCAGATCCTCTGTTCAATTAAAATTTGAAATAACAAAAACAATAAACAATTATAATACTTGTAATGTTTAAGATAAAACTTTTAATTTTTCAAACAAAAATAATGTATTGGGCTCTGCCATGTTGTTCCCATAAAACCTGAAAAGATAAAACCTGATATTGTCAGTATTTAAATCTCCCTTTGGTTGTAACTCAAACCTCTCCTCCCCAAACTATTTACACCTCTATATATATAGAGAGAGAAACCTAATTTTATTAATTATGTGTATATTGCACCTACTAGTTTTATGGACTTTCTATCTATTTAATGAAAACCTTTACAATCTTCAAAACAGCATAAATATCCCTTCTTACAAAGTTCCTTTATAGTCCCCTTTATATATCGAATTGATAGAAATTTTCTTTCTTGTGCTGTTAAAAGACAAAGGAAGCTAGACTCCATAGTCCTATCCTCGAAAAAATTCAAAAAGACAACATAAAAAATAGGCTAAAGGAGGATAGAAAATAGAGTTTATCTTGCTCTAGATTCTCTTCATCGAAGATTAAAACAAAGAAAGGAAGATAACAAAGTATCCTTCTCCAATATCCTCCTATAACAGTGTACCTATAGGAACCCGTTAAGCCCTTGACAATGCATTTCCTTCCCCATTCAACTCTTGAATAAATGTTTGAAAGATATGTTTTCAATTACATTTGTCGTCTCCTTTAGACGATCACCAATAGGCTTGTGGGTGATATTGGAGAGTTGGATAGTACCTCACATTTAATTTATCACCTTATTGGAATCACCAAAGATCTTAATTGTGTTTACATTTTTTCCTAGGCACGTTGTTGGATGCAGGCCTAGTTAGGGAGAAAGGCTATTTTTGGAGGAGAATATGCAAGAAGGAAAAGACAACTGAAAGGAAAAGCAGCACATGTAAGAGAAGTAGGAGAAACACATATGCAAGGAAGACCTAATGATGCTAGGGTTAGGGTTTTTGCAATGCATTGTATGGATGGTGAGACAATGATATAAATAAGTAGTACTTAGAGTAGTAATAAGGAGGATAGAGAGATCGGGAGAGGGAGACACACACACACACACACACACACACACACACACACACACACACACACACAAAAAGAGAGAGAGAGAGAGAGAGAGAGAGAGAGAGAGAGAGAGAGTTGTAAGAACTGTATGAGTCATCAAGCTGGTGATCTAGGGAAGGAGTGAGTGACTCAATCCCGAGGGTTAGATCGCATCTCAAGGAGCCTGGTGCGATCTAGTCAGCCTCACAGGGGTCAAGGAACCTGGTGCGATCTAGTCAGCCTAGTAGGGATCGAGGAGCATGTGGAAAAAGGGGATAACTAAGATGGTAACCACGTGCGGCGTGAGATATTTTTGAACTATAATAAAATCTTGAGATCCATATCTTTGGGGATGTACCCCAGGAGGGGGTGAACCACGGTAAGACTCTATGATGTGAATAAATGAATGCATCTTTATGTCTGATTAATTGATGAATACTAGATGACTGAAGTACTAAGTATATCTGATATTCCACATGCATGCATAAGATGAATGTTATAACTAGATGTTAGACTAGATGAATAAAAGATTACATCACACAACCACAGATCTCGCTCAGTCTCAGGTTGCAAACACCTGAGTATTGCAGCCACCCATAGAGCTATCTCGAGTGAGACTGTGCAGTACACTATGTGTATTGCGTTGCCTTTTGGTTCACCAGAGGGGTTAATAGTTTTAAAGGGATTTTGTTGGGAAGCTTATTAAATCTGAACCAGGGTCAATCTATGATAGTAAATTAGAATCAGAATACGCCATAAAGAAATCCCCTAGACCAATAATAGAGTAGATACAACCAACAAATGGTTCTATTGTCTGTTGTGTGGAAGAAAATGGGACTTAGTATGTGAGATTGGGGGAATATGCATCAAAAGAGTGTCCAATCGGAGAAGAAGTCATCAAAAGAATGAGAATCTAGTCAGGAATGTTGAGACCATGGAATCCAACGAAGGTCGAGATAGAGAGATGGTTGAAGATAAAGGACTTAGAGTTTGCACAGAAAGAGAGCAGAAATTTGATAGTAACACCGCGCAAATTTATGGACAAGTATGTATTCAATGACTTGCACAAAGTATTTTTATGTGATCTCTCTCATATATTATAGGAGTGGATAAAAAGATTGAAATACAACCATCCTTCAAATCTAATCAGACAACTGGAGTGGAATTCTAAAGAGATCATGCAGTTACAACAAGTTGATAATAAGTTTATGCGTGTAGTAGAATTCTGGTTAAACAACATTATTGCAAGATTTATCATAGAATTTGCAGTAGATACAGTGAAGTCGTACAATGCAATTGAAAAAGATTTATTGAAGGGACCTCGAGGTAGGTACATCAGATTGTTATATACTTCCATTAAGATATTACTATATAACAAAGGTGTGATGACAATGGAGTTAGATAGATAAAATTCCCTGTGTGCATGGGCGAATCGGGGAAGCAATGACAAGAGAAGGAAAAATGGAAGGAGAAGGGGATAAACGAAATCTATAACATAAAATAGTTAATTATCTACATACAAGAAGAAGAACAAACAGGGAATTTAGACTAAACACCAACATTGGAGATTTCAATACATGGGAGATATTATATTGGATTTAGGATCCGAAGTGAATGTATTACCTAAAAATACATGGCAATGTATGGGATAACCCACATTAGGATATTAACATGTTCAATTGAAACTAGCAAATAAACACAGAGTTCTACCAATTAGAAGACTAAAAGGACTGACAGTAGATCTGGATGGAGTGCGGACTAAAGCCGACTTTGAAGTAATCGAGATAGTGGATGGCACAAGACCTTATTTGGCATTGCTTGGATTGGATTGGGAGTTTGATAAGAAAGACATAATCAACTTAAAGAAGCAGAATATGACCTTCAAGTCAAGAGAATACAGATTCATTGCACCATTGGACCCATCAGAAGGGGAAAGGTTTGTATAACCTACTTGCTTAGACCTGGAGGAAATTAAGCAGTTGTATAGAACAACCACGCAAGAGGAATATTATGTGAACCCAACTGAAGATGGGGTACTCAGTTGGTGAAGCATCACCTCATGTGCATCAAAATCAGATACATGCTTAGAAAATTGGCAGCAAAGGTTACACGAAGTCTCCATGAGAAGATGCGCAAGAATAGACCGCGCAGTGAGATGGGTAGGTACGAAGATAAGGGAACCTCCCTGCTTCCATGGGGTGACTGAATTAGATGTATTATTAACACAATATGAATATGAACTAGTAGAGAATCAAAGGCTCTTAGCCCTAGATATAGCACTCAAGGAAACACATGCAAGATGGTGGGGTGCGCACAAAGAAACAGTTAAAGACTGGTACCAATGTAAGCGGTTACTACACATTAGGTTTGGTGTAGAACAAGGAAGAAACCAGCTGTAGAAATATGATGGACAGGGGCTACCAGCAGAATACATGGAGAAGTGAAAAGTGTTATGGAAAATGACACCACTGGAGAACTAGCCCCATCAGTTTGTTCACACATTAGAAGGCATCCCAGGGAACTTGTATACATACCAGGAACTGTGCAAAGGAACTATGAGTTGGACATTATTACAATAGAACTTTACAGTCAATTTCTCATTTGGGCATGAGAACCCCAACATAGGCTCAACACTTAAACAAACCAGAGGGGTGATATTCATTAAATAACTAAAAGTTGAACTCATGACAGAAGAACAACAACAAAACAGACAAACAATAAAATAATTGTTGTCATGCTACCATGTTCAGGAAGAAGCATCGGTTGAAGATGACCGGTGTGATATTCAAATTGAGGAATTTGAAGGTGAAAGAGAAGTGGAAGGTCCACCTCTGGAATCATAATTAATTGTTGCGCCGATCAGGGTGAATAAATTCAACATTAGGACAATTGAGAATCCCAAAATGGTTAGCATTGGAGACTACTGGGATGAGCAAACAATGGAAAGTATAATAGAGTTACTGCATGAATAAAGTGACATGTTTCCAACAATGTTCATAGAAATGAAAGACATAGCAGGAGAGTTAGGCGAAATGAAGATATCGGTAAGAGCTGAGGCAAGACCAATTAGACAACGACCATACAGACTAAACCCGATATATAAGAAAAAATTCAAAGCTGAGATCGATAGGATGTTGGAGGCTTGAATCATAGAACGTGTAGAGGAATCAGAATGGATAAGCTTGATCGTAGTTCAGGAGAAGAAACGAGGGGGAATAATGATATGTTTCGACTTGAGGAAGTTAAATGATGCATGCCTACATGACCCATTCCCTACTCCTTTCACAGATGAGGTGTTGGAAAATGTAGGAGGACGTGAAGCTTATTCATTCACTGACGGATTTGCATGATACCATCAGATCAATATAGAACCAAAAGATAAATACAAGACCACTTTTGCTACATAATGGGGATCCTACTAGTATATAGTCATGTTGTTTGGACTGAAGAATGCACCGACAGTATTTTCCAGAGTAGTCATAGTTGCATTCAAGGAATTCATCCACCAATTTCTAGAGGTATATCTGGATGATTGGACAGTCTATTATCTATTGAAAGACCATGTAGAAGTGTTGAGGATTATGTTAGAAAGATGAAGACAATTTCATATATCATTAAATATCAAGAAGTGCATCTTCAGAACACCTTTTGGGATACTATTGGGCCATACAGTATGCAAGCAAGGCTTGCTAGTATATCCTGCCAAGATTGTCGTAATTGTTAATCTACCACCACCAAAAATAGTATGCCAATTGAGAGTGACATTGGGACACATAGCATACTACATAAATTTTATAAAGGGGTATGCGCAGATCACTGCCCCAATGGAGAAATTGTTAATAAAAGACAACAAGTTTTAGTGGAATCGGGACTGTTAGCTCAGATTGGACACCCTAAAAGAAAAGATGGTAACCGCACCAATACTAGTATTCCCATATTGGGAAAATACATTCTATGTACATGTAGATTCATCATCCATAGCACTTGGAGCTATATTGGCAGATCCAGGAGAAGGAGAATTGGATCATCCTATAACATTTGCTAGCAGAAAACATTCATAATCAGAGAAAAATTACAATACCACAAAGAGAGAAGGCTTAGCTATGGTCTATGCGCTTCAGAAGTTCATCCATTATTTATTGGGGAAACATTTCAAGATGTTCATAGACCATTCAGCGCTCAAATACCTCGTCAACAAGCCAATGTTTTCGGGGAGAATTTGTATATGGTTATTGTTGTTCTAGAAATTTGACTTTGAAGTGATAGTCAAACAAGGGAAGTTGAACATCGGACTTGATCACATGTCGATGATCACTAATGGGGAGGAACCTACAAATCTAGAGGAAAACTTTGCAGCTACTATTTTCAGTCGAAGTAGATGATGAATACTTCCAATACATCATCTAGTACTTGAGTACAGGGACTGTGCCATAGTAATTTAACATTGTGCAGAAGAAAAATCCGGTCGTCATGGCTGTAGACTACCAATTGATTGTAAGGCACTTATACAAAATGGGTGCAGATAGCATCTTGAGAAGATGTGTGCTAAAACATTAAAGATCAAGGATTTTAGCAGAAGCCCATGAGGAAATAGTAGGAGGACATTATGCAGGAAAAGCTACTATGCAGAAGGTATTGCACACAGGACTATGGTGGCCAACCATTCAGAGAGACTCGAAAGACTACTGCCAAAAATTCAATGTATGTCAGAGGGTTGGTAAACCAAATATAAGGGACGAGATGCCCCTAAGAACACCAGTGACCTTGCCGGTATTCGACAAATGGGAAATAGATTTTGTGGGACCAATTAACCCAGAAGAAAAAAGGTTAGGAGGGAGGTACATTATCACTATAAAAGAATACTTAAAAAGGTGGGAAGAAGCAACACTAGTAAAAGATTACAGTGCAGAGACAACAACACACTTCTTGTTTGAGCAAGTAATCTCTAGATTTGGCTGCAAAAGGATTTCAATGAGTGACCAAGGCACTCACTTCATTAACAACACTATTAAGGCTATGACTGAGGACTTTGAAGTTTATCATCAAAAGAGTACATCATATTATCATCAAGGAAATGGAACAGTGGAAGCCTTTAACAAAATCCTCGAGAATGCATTGAAAAATATCTACAACGTTAATAGGGATGATTGGGACTTGCAGATACTAGAAGTTTTATGGCCGTACAGGACCACATGCAAAAAATTGACAGGGCAGACACTGTTCATATCGGTGTATGTACAAGAAGGAGTGGTGCCATTAGATTTTTTGGTACCTAGTCTACGTATAGCAGCAATTACCAACATGATAGATCGAAGCATAGTATAGGAAAGGATAAATCAGCTAATGTTCATGGAGCAAGATAGGATTCTAGAAGGGTTTCACCAAGAAGTACAGAAAGAAAGGGACAAAGATTGAAAAGACAGACATATCAAAAGGAAAAGTTTCAAGGAAGTAAACTTAGACTTGGTGTTTGACAATAAATCTCTTCAGCACCCAGGAAAACTCAGAATGCATTGGTTAGGACCATACAAAGTAAATATCGTCACAAATGGGGGATATGTACAATTGAGGGACTTAGGAGGAATGCAACTCAGAGGGATGATCAATGGGAGTTGACTGAAGCTGTATAGGGACAAATAACCTCCTAGCAATTAGAAAAAAAAGCGAGGGGGTTACCACATCGGACATCAAAAGATAGAAACAAAGGCATAGTGCGCAAAAAAGAGAATGAGCACACGCACTAGAAAATGATAGCACGACAGAGAAAGGACCTTGGAACAGTGACTGTTGGAACAGTCACTGTTGGAACAGTCACTGTTCCAACAGTGACTGTTCCAATATACTCACCATTTTCGTTGTTTTCACCTTTTAGTGACTGTTGGAACAGTCACTAAAAGGTGAAAACAACGAAAATGGTGAGTATGGAAAATAAACACCAACAGATGGCAGCTATCAAAATTAAATGACAAGAATGAGTAACAGGACGTTGCATTAATCACGCCAACTAGCGATGGCAGGGGAATTCAATGGAAAGTATGCGAGAAGTGTCAGTGCATTCAAAACACAAGTTGGGTAACGTCTCTGAGAAGTTTCACCCAAGTTATATATAAGGTAAGCATGCCAAGATCGGAAGGGTTATTGTGAAATTGAAAAAATCATAGAGTGATAGATTGTACAGAGAAGAGATTGTGTTTGAAGAAGTTATAGAGCCAACTAAGATCGGTGAAGAATACCCTTACCACCATGGCACCACCCAATCTAGGAGCATCGAACCAGACCTCCAAACGACCTCAAAGAAACATCAGAGCACCTCAGCAGTCATAGGGAAGTGAGCCACAACCACCTCAGCCCCCATAATTTTTCAACTTGGACAAAATCCCATCACCCAACATGGAACCAAGAATCCCCACAATAGTAGTGGAGGAAACCCAACAGACAGCACCAGTGGGCATGGACATTGATATGTTGGAAATAGGATAGGGCCAGCAAGCTGAGGACATAGGAAATCATTCGCAACCTAAAAACCCAGAAGAAGCTTAGAGATTCAATGGTGTTACACATTATTTTAGTCACTCTTATGACCGTTAATGATGTAAACCTATCATTTGTAATTAGAAGGATCAGTGGCCTAAATTCCTGAAGAAAGAAAGGAGAAGAACTTTACCTGAGAGAAGAAATTGTATTTTCCTTTGTAAAAACCCTATTAAGGAAGATCGTCACAAGGTGCACTAGACGCAAGGTGCAGCGATGCCTAATTTCCACACCTTTCTCTAAAGCTAGACTGTGATGTTTCCATAGGCTACATTATAGCTAGGGTGCAACAATTTTTGTACGTGGGAAAAATGGGCATCTTCTCGATGCTTCTAGAAGGAGAAGCTTCTATAGTGAGGTGGCCTCCAAATGGTTTGGATCTTACTCACTTTCATGATTTAGTGGGATCATCCTAACCTCCTCACCTTATCCTCTTCATCTTATAAAATTAGAGGAGCCCTCATGGAGAAAGTTAGCTTGGCTTAAGATTAGTTGGATTGAGCTGGGGTTTTCTAGCTTGGATTCTTTGGAGCTTGTATATTGGCTTTGAGCGTTGCTTTGTCAAGATAGATTGTGAATAACTATAAGATCTACAGTCTCAGAATATGTGGATTAGAAGTGTGTGGGAAGCAAGGAATTGTTGGAAGGAACCTAACAACATCAAGGCACCTGGTTGTATCTTTCTTCCACATTCTTTAATACAGATATACTTTTCTTTCCTATATGAATGTTATTTGTTCATATTGTATGATTCCTTAATCACATACATAGTTTCATATCAAATATACTCTGTTATTCTTGTCTTTGTTGGCTTGTCCTTATTTGTAGATATTTCTCATAAACCTCGTGACAGAGCTTGGATTGCATTGGCGAAGTCGGACCTTCAATATTTAAAAAGTATGTTCTAGATCCATTTCTCATTTGATAATTGAAATCTAAGGAAAGAGTATTGTACTATCATGGTTTTTTCTAGTTTCGTAGTGATGCTAGGGGGATTGATTTGTGTCCGCACTTAACAATTAGCCCGATAAAAAATGGGACAGTCCCGAACCAGGCAGAAACTACCACGCCGGAAAGGTCACTCACAACCATACTAGAACATCCACAGGAGGGCACAGTGGAAGATGTCACCGGACGAACAAAGGAGTATGCAGAAGAGAGAACAATGGAGGTTGCAACCTCAAGTCATCCACCACAGCGGAAGGGCAAATAGTTAGTGGCAAGATCACCCCGCAAGTAGGTCGCCACAACCATAGTCTTGTCACGCATTTTGTAAATTTTAGTTTTTACTGGTCTGATGTATTTATGAATTTGAAATGGACAACATAGTTAGTGTGAGGTTATACATGTTTCTTTAAAATATCATGTTTATTTTCCAAATAAGAAAAAAATTGTAAATAAAAATGATTTTGTAAATTTTAGTTTTATTAGTCTTATATATTTATGAATTTGAAATGAACAACATTTTATATAAAATTAGTTAGTTGGAGGTTATACATGTTTCTTTAAAAAACGAAACATTAGAGATAAGTTTTATGTACTGATTTATATTAGAGTTATCTAGGTGCAAACAAACTACCAAATTTTAACACTATAATTAAAAGCTCTTTACACATAGCAGAAAATGTAAATGAAAAGTTTTTTTACACATAGCAGAAAATGTAAATTAAATTTGGTGAGTAAAATGTTTTATCTTTTCTTTTCAAATTTCAACATTAATTGAAGATCAACTCTTATTTTTAATTCAGGTAATCAGGGTTCCAATGAGTTGGTTTTAATTTTGTAACAATGTTTCACATATTTTTTCCAACTAAAATGATTGGAAAAATAAAATTAATTTTTTATTATTATTAATTTATAGAAAAATATAAATTATATTATATGAATAGAGGATTCTATGATGAGCATTTGTTTGTCAAATTTCAATATTAATGGGAGATCAATTTACTCTTATAAAAAATTTATTTAGTTTTTAATTGAATTTTAAGTTTATGTATAAGTTATATATATATATATATATTTATTATGTAGAATTATGTTGTAAATCCGTATTTGATGATTCTAATTATTTTCTCAATTTTAAAGATATGTAATAATATATATATATATATATATATATATATATATATATATTTTGTTTATTTTTTTAAAATAAACTAAATATGTTCTATCTTTTTATAATTATTAACTTCAATAAAATAAATAAGATTATTTACATATTATTTTGTATAAAAAATATCCAATATTGTTTTGTTTTTTTTATAAAAATAATGTATTCTTTTTACATATGATTTGATGTATTTATATTTAAAAAAAATAATTATTTTTTTTTTTTTAATATTTTTTCCCGATTTTGAAGATAGTGTTGATAGTAAACTCTAAAACTTTCAAGATACAGGGCAGTTTCACAATTGTCTTAGAAACCATTATAGCAATATACTTGCAATGAGCTTAACATGTTACATGTAGGAATTGAACTTGGATGTAGAAGATAACAATTCCTCCCAACCACCCAAACTAAATCCAATTCACAATTTTCTTTTATTATTATTATTTTTTTTAATATATTATTTAGTATCTGTATATAAAAAATGTAATATAATTATTTAATTTAATAGTTCCTTTAGAAGTACATACATTTTGAAATATGAAGGATTTTTCTTAAAAACTTGTTTTTTTTTAAATACTTTATTTGTAGTAAATTTACTATTTTAAGATATTCAAAACCCAAATTGTTTCTAACTTCTTCTTTTTTTATCATTTTTAGAGTTTATTTTTATATCTAATTAAAAAAAATGGAAATTACATATACAACATTCACTTTCCCTTATATTTACATAAATAATATGAATATTCTAATCTATTTCTTTTAAATTAAAATGCCTAAAACTTGTAATCTTAATACACACACACACACACACACACACACACAACAATTTTAACCATCTTCTAAATAATAGAAATATATGTGTATCAACATTATAAACTTGATGCTTATTTGTCCCTAATGAATTTGACCAAAATCCCAAAATGATATAACATTATAAGTTTGTGCACAATTTTTTGAATATTTTTAATGACAAAATCAAAAAAATATCATTCATACATTTAACTTGAGATCTTGGTCTTTAATAAACCCATTAAAAATAGAAAGAAACTGAAAGGTAAAATACTTAAGTGAAGCAAATCACATACTCTGAGAGTACTTTGGGATATCCTTGGTAAAGCATGCCAAGGTTATCCTCACAAGCTTTGAATCTGAGATGAATTCCCCCACAACTGCCCATTCATCCTTAGCATGTGCCAACTGGGTAAAATATGGAACCATAGTCTCACCCTTGGTAATCTTGATTGAATGCAGTTTATCTTTGAGTGTCATTTTACAGTTTTCACTCTTAGCCTCATATAGATTTTTCAATGCCTCCTACATTTCATTGGATGTCTTGTTTTCAGCTAGGTATGGGATGACTAGATCCTTTACTCCATCCAAAATGAGTCTCTAGGATTTGGCCTCCTTGAATTCAGTTATAATCCAAAGAAGTAGGATCGTTGGAGGGAGGAAATACCATAGAACTGACAAGAGACCTCAAGAGCATATACGAAAGTCTTCATATACGGAAGCCAACTTCTGTGTATGTGCATTTACGGAAACAACCTTCCATATATACACATTTACAAAAGTTGGTTTATGTATATGCGTGCTTTCGTAAATGCACATATATGGAAGTTGGCTTACGTATATGCGTGTATACAGAAGCCAAATTCCATAAATGTGCATATATGGAAGTTGTCTTTCGTATATGCGCACATATACGGAAGCGTGTCTATATGGAAGCTAACTTCTGTAAATGTGCATATATGGAAGTTGGCTTCCGTATATGCACATATACAAAAGCCAATTTCTATAAATACACATTTATAGAAGTGTGACTCTATAAATGCTCATATATGGAAGTTGTCTTTTGTATGTGTGCGTATATGGAAGGACTCCATAAATGTGCATAAACAAAAGTTGGTTGGCTTCGATATATATGTTTATATGGAAGCACTCATATATCGAAGCCGACTTTCATAAATGCGCATTTATGGAAGTTAGATTTAGTATATACGCATATACTAACTCACGCATATACGAAAATCAATTTCCATAAATGTGCATTTAAGAAAGTTGGCTTCTATATATGTGTGCTTATAGGAAAGCCAACTTTCGTATATGACCCTTTATGGAAGTTGGCTTCCATATATGCGGATATACGAAAGTCAACTTCCGTATATGCGCATTTACAGAAGCACCCTTCTGTAAATGTGCATTTAATGAAGTTGGATTTCGTATATGGCCCCTTCCGTGCACATATATTGTTTCCAACTTTTGTAAATGCATTATATGGAATTTCTCCACAAATGTGCATATACGAAAGTTGGTTTCCATATATGCACTTATACGGAAGCACTCATCTACAAAAGCCAACTCCCATAAATACACATATATAGAAGACAACTTTCATAAATGTGCATTTATAGAAGGGTGAGTAGAGCCACAGGAGGTCAACTGAGGCAGTCATTGACACGATTTGAGATACATGTCTTATACTTGATGTTGATATGAAACTATTGTAGGTAGGTGGACCACTTCTAATGGTGGTCGTTCTACAATTTCCCATATTTCTATATGAACTGTAAAGGCTTGTGATTAGTATGTATGATCGTCTCCTTTCCCAAAATGTAATGTTTCCATTGACAATAGGCTTGTACAATGTAATACATTTACTTTTCATAGGTGGGGTATTTATGGACAGTATATGACAGTGTCTCACTATGGTATGCCATCGGATGACCGTGCTGAGTGAGAATTGTGCCCATAGAATAGTCAGATGCATTAGTCTCAATCTTGAATGGTTGTTGCAGATCAGGCAAGGAGAGTATTGGAGCTGAGAAAAAGAAATGATTTATATCATTGAATGCTCATTCATGTTCCTTCCCCCACATGAACTTGTCCCTACCACCACCCTTGGTCACCGAGCTGAGGGCCTATGCAATATGGGAGAATCTCAACAAGAACCATCAGTAGAAGTTGGCTAGTCCCAAGAAGCTTTGAAGATAGGTCAATGTGGTCGACGTTGTCCAGTCATGGATGACTTGGATATTAGCTGGATCAACATGTAACCCTTTCTCATCAACAATGTAGCCCAATTATTGGACCATGTTCATGCCAAAAGAGCATTTTTACAAGTTGGCATATAGTTTTTGCTGCCGCAAAGTGTTGAAAACCTATTGAATATGTTGCATGTGCTCCTCTCATGTTTTGATGAAGATGAGGACGTTGTCCAAATATACCACCACAAAGGAGTTAGTGAAGGGTCTCAATACATCATCCATCAACCTCATGAAAGTGGTTGGTGCATTTTTTAAGCCAAAGGGAAAGACTATCCATTCGAAGAGACCTTCTTCAAACTTGAAGGTTATCTTCCATACATTAGTTGGTTCGATGGGAACCATGTGGTAGCCAGACTCTCGATCAATCTTGTTGAAGAACTTTTCCCCCTTGAGTTGGTCAAGAAGGTCATGAATCTTGGGAATGGGGTACCAATTCCTAACTGTGATTTTGTTTAAGGCTCTATAATCAATGCAGAGTTGCCAAGTCTCATCCTTCTTCTACACCAGTACAATCGAGCTTCTGCAAGGGTCAGAGTTGGGTCTGATGTGCCCCTTATGGAGAAGCTCTTGGATATGTTGCTTGATTTTTTCATTTTCCATCAGTGATTGATGATAGACTAGTCCATTAGGTAGAGGTGTGTCGGGATTTAGATCAATTGGATGCTTGACTTGGCAGTGTGTTGGTACCCCTGTAGGTGAAGAGAATATGTCTATGTATTCTTACATGATCCTGACCACTTGCTTCTACTGCAAAGAGATTCTTTGTGTAGAGGCCATGAATGTGGCCACGACCTTTTGCTTACTGTGAACACGAATCACAAAGAAGATGAACTTATCGGTCTGTGAAATGACCTTACTGCATTTCTTAGCAGAGATTAAATAAATAGCAGTAACTATCATTGCCTCTGGTATCCTATACAATTGTCTACCCAAAGTAATAATAACACTGCGGTATCTAGACTCATACATAGCATGTCACTTCCACAATTATGGTTGTCGTAAATAAACATCACAAAATTCAAGGGGAGAAATATGACACAGTACCTCATCTTTGAAACTATTGATGACGTAGGGAAGATGGCACTGTTGGCTGACATGTAGAACTCTTTCTTGGCAAAGCTAGCTGATGGTGTAGGGCTGCAGGTGTGGTGTCATTCCTAGGTCCAACCACTTGATGACCTCTGTTGAAATCAGGTTCTTCTGAATACTGCTATTGACAATGAAATGAAGCAGAGCCCCCTTTACCCACATCTACTAGTGAAAGAAGTTTCCCCTTCCTCTCGTTCTTTTGGTTCGCTTGGCCCGACTTTGGTGGTAGCGACATTGGCACTGGGTTTAACATTAATAATTTGCTTCCCTCTTTCAGTATTTGATTCGAAATCAGAATCGACCTTTGACTCAGAAGCCTTCATTTCAGCCATGAGTGACTACTTGGAGCGACATTCTTCAGTCTTCTCATTTCCTTTATTTTGTTGTGGCTTGGACCAATTTTCCTGAGGAAGACCATCTCGACTTGGTCCCTTGTTGTGTGGTTTGGGGCTGCCTTTGAACTTCTTTGGCTGTGAGGGGTTTGCAAATCCAAACTCTCACCTTTTCTGCATAAATTTATGCTCGATCTTGACAGTCTATCTATAGGTCGTGCCCAATGAGGCGATGTCCAAAAACTCAATTTCTATTTGAATGTATCTATGAAAAAGGACGTGGTATTTGAGCAGTCGATCTTGCAATGGCTCGATTGGTTCGAGTCCCAACTTTTGTGCTCGGATCTTGTTGGGGATATGCACAAAGAAAAATAAATGAAGAGCATATTGCTCTGATACCGCTGATCCAGATTTAGGAGCGGAATGAATTGATTAACAAACTGAATACAATAAACATAGACATATGAAGAATAAAACAGATAGCCAGTGAACAATGTCTTCTATTGAATAATGAAATAGGATGAAACTATAATATTGTAGAACTGAAACACTTGCTCGAATGGTGGTAGCTATCTCTGAGAAGAGATGTGGTTGTATGTGCACCTGTATAAGAAGAATGAATTACAATGAGGATATAGAGGCCTTTTTTATATTACTCATGAATTCCAAAACACTAGACATCCAAAAACCTAACCCTAGGGGGTGAAACGTCAAAATTCATGTGGGCCCCTATGGGTAAGTTGGTACCTCAACCTCTCGGGGTCATAAATTTTGCATACGACCTTCGTTTTAGGTGCGTGATAGCCAATTGGAAAGGTCTTTCAGACAACTACACATTTTGTCGTCAAATTCTGACTCTCTCTATAGTTTGACTGTGGCGAGCCAAAAAACATGGTTTAGGCCTCCAAAACGGCCTTGGAAGTAAAACAAGATGTGCTAACATGAAAACATACAAAATAAGCTAGCTCAATTAAGTGAGAGGCCACCAATATCCACCTAGAATATGTGTAGGGTTTCAGACAACCCAGAAGTATAATACCCACAATTACAAAGAAGTACAAAAGAACGTGTTGAACTAAAAATGGATAAGAGGAGCTAATTGGAGTAGGTGGGTGGCCACCAATAGCCAACTGGATCACCGTGCTAATACAATATGGGGGAGTGATAGCATATTCATCAAGAAAGTTGAAGCAACACGAGAAGAAAGTTGAAGCTAAGACTAAGAGGAGACTAAATCGCATCCCTGTTACAAACAATACCCCTTCTACTTCCATGATTTCTCTAGAGTCTAACAGAAACCTGACATTATTGACTCCTCTGATATGGTGAGTTCCATCCATGACATGGTCAATACCAATCTTGTTTATGAACAAAAACGAGTATAGTATGCCTATCATATGATTGGTGGCCCCATTTTCCACCATCCAAGTCCTCTCAAACTCAAAGATGATGTTGTTTCCACTTGAAACAATGGATACACGAGAAATATATTTATTAAACTTCTCATGAAAGTAATTTATCTCTACAAAGGGTGCTACCTGTTTATCCTTATCCTTTGTCCCTTCTCGTTGGGACATTGTGTTGCATAGTTTCCATATCCATTGCATGCAAAGAAAAAAACTTTGATGATGTCAATCTTGGAACTCTTTTTACTTTTTCCCTTGCAATTTTATAGAAGATAAACATTATCCTCATCAACTCCCTCTCCTCCCTTCTCTCTATTCATCTAGATCTCCTCCTCAGTGAAATTATCCCAAAGAATGTTTCAATATGGAATTTTTTCGCATCCCATAGTGCATTCCACAAATACTTCTCAATCATTGGTATAATTAACAATTCGTAGCGTTTCATAATAATTTCTATACACAACAGAAAACATGATAACATTTACAGTAGAGTCATGATAAAATGTGATAAAACATAGTTAGACACTTATTTTGTAACAATGGTGGGATCCACCAACCAAATGGAGGCCTTCTACGAACCTCCCAGCCTTAGACCGCACGGCTCATCAACTCAGCAGTGGGTCACCCCCAAGCTGGGACTAAGCTCCACCCCAAGGCAAGGAATCTAGGCTCAGGCTAAGGTTACAGGGAAAACAGTCACACACAACCACAAGGATGAAATGCTCTCCCAGGATTCTCCCACGCTCACTGCCCACAGACCCTCATTCCCCACATGCGTGTTCCACCCCAGGAGAATGCACCTTCTCTGTCACCTGGACAGTCCTTCGACTGCCAATCTCCCTTACCTTGGGTTACACGAACAGACCAAACTGGAAGTCTCCGGGATCTATGGCAGCTACAGGGTTCGTTATAGGAGTTCTCTCCTTCCCCTGCACACTCTCTCACCTAGAGGGAGTCTCTCACAGGAAAACAAGCCTCACGCAGTCCAGTACTACATGGTCTCAACAATCCCACAGGAAAATAGAAACAGGCTTTCCAAAAACTGGATTCGAAAATCACAGGATGGCTTCACAGTCACGGCTTCGGAACAGGGAATGCTCGCATAGGCTCTCTCAACTTCCCCGAACAGGCAAGACTCTTCCCCAAAATCAACACAGGCTTCTCGCAGGCTGGGGTTACATGCACGGGATTTCTCAGAATCAGACACAGACCTTCGAGTCACAGGGTCTCACGAAGGTTCTCTACAAGAGTTGGGTTAGTCATACTGCTCATAGCTCCGTACGCGTTCAGACAATCCGGTGGAATGGAATGGCAACTTCTCATGACTCACCTTGGTTGTTTTATTTGCATGCACTAGGGTTGACACTTGTCACCCATGGAAGTGCATGCGTTCCACCAACACACTTTCCTCCCAACACTTGGCAATTCACGTGTCCTTCCAAAAGGACTTAGGATAAAAACATATGATGCACATATCTTTTGGAATAATATTAAAATATTATTCCCAGGCTTAAGCCCCCCCTAGGATTAGCCCCTAGGCTCAACACTTAGCCCCTTTCCCACCTTCTAGCCCCTAATTCCTTGCCCACTCTCTGGATGCTCAGTCCCCCTTCACTCATTCATTGTGGTTGGTCTGCACCTAGTGGTGTTTATATTTTATTAAGCGTTCTGCATGATTATATATACAATAGCAGGCTCCTGGCCTTCAATACTCAGGCTCCCTGGCCTAACAACACATAAGCCTCCAGCTTATGAAAACTTGGCTCACCAGCCTATAAAACATCATTACAATTCCTTTCCAAACATGGTTTACAATGGGGCTCGGCCTTGGGAACACTACAATCCCCCTCCCCTTATTTTTGCATTGTCCTCAGTGCAACTTACACTGTCTTTGCAAGCCTTTCAAAATTTTCAAAAAGATGCAGGTACTCTGTTCGCATAACCTCTTCATGCTCCCATGTCATGTCCTCAGGACCGTACCAGGTCCACTGGACCTTTACAAGCTCTATAGTTTGATTCAGGAGTTGTTTGCTTTTCCTATCCAATATGTGCACATGATGCACTTGTAGGACACCTTTTGGTTCCACCTGAATCACATTCCAATCGATAACATGATTAGCATCAACTACATATTTCTTAAGCAGTGAAACATGAAACACATTATGTACAGTCATAGATGCAGTAATGCAACCATATATGCAACGTATATGTATGTATATACAAACGAATTCAATAACCTTAAAACTGTATGCAACATACACAACATAGAATAAATAGAGAATTGTACTTATCTTTTGATTGAGAGACCTTCCACCCTGGACCAGAGCTATGACTCCATCGGCCAATGGATTCCCAAGATAGCCATGGTCCACAATCCTTATCCACATGGCCTAGGCCAAGGTACCAGACCTCAGCAGCACTCCAACCATTCAAACCTCGGCAGTACTCCAACCAACGATCTCGCATTCCCCACATGCCTGTGCACCCGGGAGTATACACCTTCACAAGCACAGTCCATCGGTGCTACACCTCCCTTCCTTGGGCTTGGAAACAGGCCGGACCGGAAGTCTTAGAGCACCATGGCTCCAAGAGTTCCAACTACCCTCAAAGGTTTCCAAGCAGCATCTTCCTGAGATACTCTTTGTAGCCAACATTTTAACTTTAATCAACATCGTCTCATCTGCATCAACCACATGCAGTTATCATGAGAGAACATACAAGAATTCATTTAGGAATTCCAATTAATTCGAAAGGAAATTCAACTTTTATTCCCAAAACATGACATCCTATTTCATGATTCGTCTTGGATGTTGCCACATTATGAATGCAGTCATCCTTGTGATTTTTCCGCAGGCACAAAACTACCTACAATTTTCCTGCAAGACTTCATCTTGCATACTGCCAACAAATTGTCGGTATTTTTTGTACATCATAATTCAATGTGTACAACATCTTATGCAATAATCTTAGAATTTCTACACCTGGCAATTCAATCACAATTACCAAACAACTTGACCAATAGAATGACTCGTCATTCTATGCATATGCATGTCCACAGTTAACAACAGTAAGTTCATTATTTCAATTTTCTGAACATAAATTTTTTATGTAGTCTCCATTCTTGTGACTACCTGGCTTGTAACTTTCCTTTTGCAGTATTTAACAGTTCCTAAAATGTTCTCAATTTCAGGGGTTAGCAACATTTCAGCCATCAACATAATTATTTCCATGCAATAATATATATGCATGTACTTACAAAACATATTCAACCATTGCACTTAGTATGCAATTATATCACTTATTATGCATGAGTGTGATTCTCAACGCATTCTTATTCAGTGCACCTTGCATTCAATTACATAATGCTCTCTATCTCAGTCATGTAGCTCACCATCCATGGGTTGGAATTCTGGCCAATGTGTTGCCACATTCTCCATACACTTCTTATTATCTTTCCAATTAATTAGATGCCTTCCTTTCTGACCCAAACACTACACCAAGAATATAATTTTGTGGTATTCGTTAGTGTTAGCAAAAAGGTTGCAGCCCAAGTTTATTCAAAAGTAGGAAGCTTCTGGTACCTAGTGTGGCTCAGAATCTTTCCATATATGTACCTTGCCATATCCAACCATGTCCTAGTCGCATACATGACTAGCTTTCTTGCATTCATTCTTGCAACAAGTTCTTATCTTTTAATTCTTTGGTTATTACCCCATAACCAAATTAACATAACATTCTACTATGTCGATGTGTGCATTCAGAAGCTAAAAAGATTTGAATTAATACAGGCCTACAACCTTTACCACATCCGATGGTATGCATTCAAATAATATAATCATGTGATTTAATAACATAGCTTTGTCTAAGGAAATTCTTACCATAATTTCCTTTCAACAATTATGCAAAAAGAGTGATAAAACTCATACCTGCATGGCTGCCATTAAAATTATACTACCTGAATATTTGATAGTAGTAGAAGCTTTCATGCTTCTTTTATTAGACTTATAATTAGCTCTTCATCTCTCTGTTGCTTCCTTCATGAGGTAGCAAAATTACCAACAACACCTGCGACATGGGAGCATTCTTTCCTTGGACTGGCCAATCAAGCCATAACATACTTGCTGCCACAAATTGCAGCAACTTCTTTCTCCCTATAACCCTTTTTCTTTCGGATCCCAAAAGCATTCAATTCTTCCAAGATTCCTACTAGTTTCTCCTACATGGCCATTGGCTATGACCACATGCCTATCCAAAAAGGCATTGCAGGATTTTTCATATCGGGTGTTTTGATATGAGTCACCCTTGACTCTCTCTATCCCTGAAATCTGAAACAATAGTCTAGCACGTCCTAGCTCTTCCTTTAACTTCCACTGATGTGACCTCTAGCGAAATTCGAGGATTAGCTCTCCTCCTTTCTCCCGAGGTTCGAACTCCCAAACCCCTTTTGCCTCAGATCAAAGGTCCACAACTTTCCAGGTTCGACAGTCCCGGTCAATTCCTCGCGAATCGACAATTCGCGTTTCGGGGTTTCGAAAAACAATTTCCCCTACTTTTCTTTCGGTCTCTAGTTTTCCGAAATCTACATGAGTCAGATCCAACAACTCAAAGCTCCTCGTAATCCAACAGTGTGGATCATTTTTCTCGTGAATCGGGGCTTCACAGTTCGCGAAATTAGAAAGCAGTTCTCTTCTCTCTTCATGGAATTCAAGTGTGTCAGATCAACGTCTGACACTCACCGTGATTCAATGGTCTAGAGATTTCCTCGCAAATCATAAGTTTGCATTTCAGGATTTTTGAGAACAACTTCCTCTGTTCTCCCAACTTTCAATTCTCCGAATTCCCGATGAAAGGAATCAATGGTTCAATCTTCCCTAAGATCGACGGTTCAATACTGAATAACACTTAGCGTTATATTCCTCGCATTTGGCTGGATCCGACGGCTCACGGGTTTTTGGAACTTCTTCCTGGAAGCACTCCACCATCTGATTCTATCCTCGTTAATCTCTTTTCGCGATTCGAGACTTGGAGTGACCAAGAATTTGGCCTATGCTCCAAGTTCACGATCCCTGAATTTATGAAATGATCCAACGGTTCAAACCAACCACGATCAATGACCCACTTTATTCTAGATCCTAGAGTGGCGAGTTTCTCCATCCACTAACCACCTTCCAACTTCTGGCTATCTTACGGTCCCCCGCGATTTCGCGAGTTCTCCATGAAGAATTCTGACCGTTTGTTCAAATTATAAATGACTTCTTTCCAAATATCTTGGCATCAATTCTTCTAGAATTGACTTCCTCCCTAACTTGAAGGATTTCGAATAATTCGAAGGCTTCGATGGTGTTTTCCCTTCCGAGCTTCTCTTAGTGAAATTTTAACTTCACCTTGCCGCGCACTTGCGCTTGGCGTGTGAACTTGCTATGTTTCTCTCAGAGCTACTAACTTAATCAATCTCAAAGGGACTTGACCCTTCAGTGTTTTCCAAAGACTTACTGGTGTCCTCCTGGCACCCTCTACGCTCGTCTCCTGGAGTCTTTTGAACTTAAAACAAGTTCCCTCTATAAGCACTCCTTGCATTGGATATGCGCACTCTTCATACCAAAAGTTCCATGCTATCTCTTCTGAGTTTCATTTTCTGAACTGGAAGAATTATGTGTCTCTTCCATTTCTTTGCACTATGTGGAAATTCAAATCAGTTCTGGCACTCGTCAACCTTCTACAATACAAATGCGCAGACGATTAGAATTTTCAAGGCCTTTGTTTCTTGACAATTCCTCATCTTTCATAACAATCGATGTTAAGAAAATGTTTCAATTTCACGACTTTTTCGAGCTCTGCTTGGCTCTGTAATTATGGGACTTCAGACTTCGGAATCTTGGTCCACGAAGATCCAGCAATTAAATATTCGTAACCAAAGTCACCCTTTTTGCATCTCGCGATCTCGCGAGTTTGTGAGTTGAAGACCCTTGACTCATTTCCTCTAAATGTCAATACCAAAGATGCGACATAGGTATGCCTCCCTCCTCACTAGCATCTTCTACGCATGACCGTAGTCTAGGGCTAAGTGCTATCACTCTTCGCTACTCGCACCTTCTTGAGTTGTGGCATCCAACCTTGGTACCTCCCTTTCACAAAACCTCAAGAAGCGATGTTGACTTTTCTCCTCTTGTTCTCCCTACTTCATGACTTCACGAGTTTCAATGTCGAGCTCCCATGCCCTTATCTTGCAAGTCCTATAAATCGCGAATTACTTTATTCTCTAGGCCCACAGCACAGCTGTCACCCTTCACCACCGTGGCATGTGGTATTCTTAGGATGTTCTATATCTTTTTTAACGATGTCATCAGGTCCCACCACTCTCGCCTGTCTTCTCGACTCATTGGCACATGGTACGCATTCATGCACCCAAGTCCAATCCAAGCATGGAATCCAACGGTCAACTCTTTCTCAGATCTATGGCGCAGATCCTTTCAGGGTTTCGGGCTTCCAAACGTTGATGCACTCTAACTCCTGTTAGCCCTCCGGGCTAGACTCATGGTTCATACGACCTCCCCTTATATGACCATAGTCATACCTCCTATCGGGGTTTCGAACTTTCCAATGCTGAAACACATATGTCCTCGGGATTCGTGATTCCCTAAACCCTGATTTCTCGATCGATGACTCTCCTTTCGAAACTTTCTCGACTGCCTCGATCTCGGCCACACGTCCCCAAGAATGGATGGTCCTCGCCGCTTCTCGCTATTTCGCGATTTCGCGATTTCAAATGCTCTGGGTGCCTTGTCTTCAAGATTCGCGAAATGCCAAACCCCGATGTGCCTATTTGACTTTTCTATTGGGACTTTCCCTAATGAAAAAATCCTTTGTCAATTCAAATCCCCGGTAGCCCATATACTGACGGGTCGCTTGATCTCCACCATGTGTCTCAATTGTTGGACGGATTGGATCAAATCTCGGGACTTCGCCCGATGCAAGGTTAAAAATGCTCACCTATGTGAGTCCAGGTGTCTAGATCTCTAAATTAGACGATTGCGCAACACGCATCCTTCCTTAGACGGATGTCTCAGATTCCCTCTCGCTATTTTGGAACTTGAAATGTCCCGACCTTCTCAACCTCAAGAACTCCGATATCCTGAACACCGATATCCCGATAAGACAACTCCTTTTGGGACTTTCACTCTCCTGTTCACGAAGCTGTAAAACTCCGTGCAACTCTCTACCGATCCAACGGCTGTCGGGTAATTTTCTCAAGATCTGACGACTCACAAGGGTTCACCTTCCCTCTCGAATAGATCCTAGAGCTTCCACACAACTGGTGTGGAGTCTTATCTCCCTATGGACTCATACCACAATGGCTGCGGTTTCATAACGCCACTATACCTCCTGAGCTTTAAAAACTTGTCAAGTAACTCCTTGACATTTTGGAGTAAACCAGGGTCCGAAATTGGCCTTCCATACCTAATTTCCCCTCACATTCTCGGTCGAAATACCGCTCTACTAGCCCATCTAGGCTCAGTGTCGAAACCTTGGATCTGATACCAAACTATAGCACACCCTTTCAGCTACTAACCACTTTGTACATAACTCATACAGATGTTATACAAAGTACATGCATTTAAACAAATAAACACATTCAAGTTCAGAGTAAACATATTATCTCCTGGTATAATTAACAATTTGTATCATTTCATAATAATTCCTATACACAATGGAAAATATGATAACATTTACAGTAGAGACATGATAAAATGTGATAAAACATAGTTAGACACTTATTTTGTAACAATGGTGGGATCCACCAACCAAATGCAGGCCTTCCACGAACCTCCCAGCATTAGACCTCACTGCTCATCAACTCAACAGTGGGTCACCCATGAGCTGGGAGTAAGCTCCACCCCACAGCAAGGAATCTAAGCTCAGGCTGAGGTTACAGGGAAAACAAACACACACAACCATAAGGATGAAATGCTCTCCCAGGAATCTCCCACGCTCACTGCCCACAGACCCTCATTCCCCTCATGCTTGTTCCACCCCAGGAGAATGCACCTTCTCTGTCACTTGGATAGTCCTTCGGCTGCCAATCTCCCTTACCTTGGGTTATAGGAACAGACCGGACTGGAAGTCTCCGAGCTCTATCGCAGCTACAGGGTTCCTTCCAGGAGTTCTCTCCTTCCCTTGCTCACTCTCTCACCTGGAGGGAGTCACTCATAGGACAACAAGCCTCACGAAGTCCAGTACTACGTCGTCTCAAAAATCCCATGGGAAAACAGACACAGACTTTCCAAAAAACAGATTCGGCAATCACACGATGACTTCACAGTCACGGCTTCGAAATAGGGAATGCTCACATAGGCTCACTCATCTTCCCCGAACAAGCAAGACTCTTCCCTGAAATCAACACAGGCTTCTCATAGGCTGGGGTTACATGCATAGGATTTATCAGAATCAGACACAGACCTTCGAGTCACAAGGTCTCACGAAGGTTCTCTACAGGAGTCAGGTTAGTCATACTGCTCAGAGCTCCGTACGCGTTCAGACAATCTGGTGGAATGGAATGGCACCTTCTCACGGCTCACCCTGGTCGTTTTATTCGCATGCACCGGGGTTGACACTTATCACCCATGGAACTGCATCCATTCCACCAGCACACATTCCTCCCACCACTTGGGAATTCACGTGTCCTTCCTGTTGAAAATACTAATACAACTGAGAGGGGGGGGGTGAATCAGTTGTTTATAAGCTTAAACAATTTTATACCTTCTTAACAAGTATTAATATTTCTTCATGTGTTATCAAGCAACATACAGCATATGGACAGTAAGAGTAAAGACCGTCAGTCATACATAAAATACACACAGAGA
>ML795675.1:8978-28677 GCA_009831015.1 Picea engelmannii | reverse complement strand
TCTGATTCGTGAATTGCATGAGCCTAAAGTGTTAGATCTACCTGACACTTGTCATCCTCTGATTGTGCCACGTGTCCCTGGGTGACGTGGTCTACCGACGTGAGTTGGATCAACAGTCTAGATCTCATGTTGATCTGACGGTTTAGATTCAGTCGGGATTTCGCATATCGCGAAATCGGGGTTTTCGTTGCATTGTGTTCTTTGCATTATGAAATCTCGATCCCCAAATCCCCGATGAAGCCTCCTGGCTGCCACATATCTAGACGAATAGACGGTCCAGATCCCGTCGGGATTTCACCTTGGCTTTAACGGCTGCCACGCGTCCACACGAATAGACGGTCCAGATTACTTCTTAAATTAACGGCTGCGATCAAATCGCGAAATCGCATATCGCGATTTCGGGGTTTTCGTTGTCATTGTTCTTTGCATTATGAAATCCCAATCCCCGATTCTCCTATGAATTTATCTCTCTCGCAGCTTCTACAGATCTGACGGTCCTGGTTCTTTCGAGAAATTTGGATGGGATCCAACGGTCAGTGACTTCTTCTTCCTTTTTCCTCTGTAAGCTCTTGCTGCGTGCGTTTTCTTCAAGGCTGTTCCTCCTGAGCTTTTACTTCCAAATCCTCACAGTGTTTTATCCTTCTTATCCCACTGTCTCTATTGTTGCCATTAATGACAACAAATATTACTACATTCTATCCACTGAATTTGCCAACACTTCCAAAAGGACTTAGGATAAAAATATATGATGCACATATCTTTTGGAAGAATAATAAAATATTATTCCTAGGCTTAATCCCCCCCTAGGCTTAGCCCCTAGGCTCAAAACTTAGCCCCTTTCCCTGATTCCGACCCCTAATTCCTTGCCCACTCTATGGATGCTCAGTCCCCCTTCACTCATTCATCGTGGTTGGTCTGCACCTGGTGGTGTTTATATTTTATTAAGTGTTCTGCATGATTACATATACAACAGCAGGCTCCTCACCTTCAATACTTAGGCTCCCTGGCCTAACAACACATAAGCCTCCAGCTTATGAAAAATTGTCTCACCAGCCTATAAAACATTATTACAGTTCATTTCCAAACATGGTTTACAACGGGGCTCGGCCTTGGGAACACTACATGGAAACTCCTTTTCCAGTGTTCCTTCCTCCTCTTTATAACTATAGGGTGTGTTCCTATCCCTATTGAGTTATCTAAGGAAGAGCCTCCCATTGAGTTGATGCTTGAATATCTTTGGAGGAACCAAGGGAATGTGGCTCTGGACCAGTACCGAAGGTTTTATCAAGTTGTAACTACCTTTCTCACATTATTTCTAATAAGAGAGTTATTGTTCCCTCCTATTATGTGTTTATTGGTTCATTATGATGTCATATGCTAATGTCTTTTTTATACATTTGAATCTATGCACATGGTATATGTTATTTGAATGTATAACTACCTTGTAGCAATCTATTCTTGGTTTCCTATTGCAGGCTAGTTCCGACAGAGATTAGGAGCAATTCAAGAAACGAGAGTGTGGATCGACATCAAACGAAGGATCCAAGGTGTGAGGCCTTTGATGATTTATTTCTCTCTCTCTCTCTCTCTCTCTCTCTCTCTCCTTATAAAAATTATTTATTTATTGTATGTATTGATATAGATGGGGATTGGTTCTATCTTTTGAATTTGGTCTTGTTCTATTGTGACTTGAACCAAGGTCACGAGGGAAATATCCCTTAAAAAATGTTAGTGACCATACGAGGGATCTTCTCCTAGTTTGGGTCAATTTTATAGTTTCATTGGTTTTCTCAGGGTTTTTGCAATTTTTCTTTTTTCCAGACTTCATTTTTAGAGATTTCATCATTTATAAACTTTTCCAAAAAGTTTTGCAAACACCTCTTTCGGGTTGACTTTTATTTTTTCAAGTTTAACTAAATTTTCTGCACTTTGTCCTTCTTTAAGGCATGAACATCTATGTTTTTCAACTCTATGATATGCGGATATTCATGTGTTGTAGCTAACACAATCGCATACCTGTGTATTTGGATTGAAATATTGAGTCTTTTGCTCAGATTTGGTTGTTGTTAGTTTGTTTTTCAGTATCTATTGAGCCCCCATAGTCTTTTGATGCTCTATATTGTTGGTTGTAGTCTGTGAAAACTCTTACTTTGCTTGAAAAGGTCTTTCTTTCTGGTAATCTTATATTTGAGTTTTAAGGGTGGTTAAGGTCAATTGAAATATCAATTGTATATCTGGGTTGATTTTCATATTGATTTCCTTTCTAGTGGTTAGTTGTTGTTTCCTTTATTCTTATTTTCCTTTCTCCCTTTGTTTTTCAGAAAAAAGATAATTCTCCTTTCTTAGTTCCATGTTAATTTTTTTTTAACAAAAAACCAAATAACTTCTTGGTTGCTAGTTTTCTTTCCTTGTTTCCTTTGCCTTTAAATTTATCAAGAAAATAAATTGTTTCGTAGTACTTAGGCCTGCATGCTTTCTCTTTGTTTTGATAGGTAGCTACATCAGTTCAATTTAGCCTTGTTCGAAAGAAAATAAGTTCAGTGTGCCAATTGCTTTCCCTTTGTTATGCATGATTGTTTACAAAGAATTATAGGGCTGCAATCCAAACAGATATTGTTTTCATTTTCAAAACTACAAAAGAAAAGAGTTTGTTTTTCTGAAGCATTGATTATCACTTCGTATTTTTAGTGAAAAAACCACATTTCAATTTTTCTTTATGTCCTTAATTTTTTTTCTACGAGTCCATCAAAACATCACATAAGTTTCATATGTACCTTTTGATTAAAAAAATCCCCAGAATATGAAGGAGTAATAAAATTTATTAGAAACTTTCATTTTGTAGGGTGAACATACTAGTTACAGGTTATGGCCTTGGTTTAGGTTGGAGAGTAAATTTATCCAAGGCCATAAAACAAACATATGAGTTTGAGCTAGGGAGATCGCAAATCCAACTATTGTATAATCATAGTCGGGAGCCTACTCTAACTCAAGAGATAAACATGAGGTCGTGTGAAGGAGATTCAAGGAGAGACCCCTCCAAAGCTTAACTGAGTGTAGAGGGGAAATCATATGTTGGAGGTTTCATTAGTACCCATACCTATGTGAGAGGTGGAGGCTTTGGGATTAGATACCCTGCCTATATGTTCGATCTCTACTATCTATTTTACCCCACGGACGTTGACTACGATTTGGTGACCTTAGTGGCCATTCCTAGGTATCTTACAGGTGACTACAGGGGATTTGTCGTCATATCTAAGACAAATTCCGCATCACAATTTTCAGTACTATTGGAGGGTGCCTCACAAAGTGTGGGTACTTGTACTAGATAAGACTGGTTAGTGGAGGTCAAGATAATCATTTCACATTCCTTCGTTCATTGGTCCATGAAACTTAATCAAGTCATGCATCTGTATGGTAGGTCCTTTCCCTAACTTGTGACTATTTCGATCTCAAGACCTAATCTACCTGAGTCAGGATATTAGAAAGGTCATTTTCTTCTATTTGTTTCTTTTTAGTATTTTTCTAGTGGTGTGTAGATGATTGTATACTTTCTTAGATATGTGTTTACATGGTCACTTGAGAGTTGACAACTCAAAGTGGTTGACCAACCACCTTATAGATTGAGGATAATTAAAGGTCTTCCTCTTGAGGAGCTTGAGGAGGAAATGAAAAACAATTCTCCCCTACCTCCACTAAGGAGTCATCTTGATCAAGTTGTTTCTTTTGTGCTAACTGGTTCAGTCAATATCATAACTTTGGATCCCTCAAAGATTAATTCCTCAGAACTAGAGGCTGTGATGGTTGAAGATCTTGGAGATAAAGAATACAGTTTGATTATAACCCTCCACTAACTGGAACTTTTTAATCAATTATTGGGAAAGTTCCTCCTCCTAGATTATACTTTAAAGATAGTATCCTTCTTCACGTGGTCACTATGGATGAATCTTCAAAAGTGTCTTGCTCATGTGTCCCTACAACTCCCACTTTGTAAATAGTCACCAGTGTTATCTTTCCACCTGGTTTGTCCAACATAATGACCAATGTGGTTAATTCCACCATATCCACGTCGATTAGTAGCATTTATCTGCTATTCATTGATTCTTCCCCTTCTATAAGTGGATCCATTTCATTGTTTTCGATTTCAAATGATTTTTCGATCAATATGTCATCAATGGGCATGCTCAATGCATTAACTTGTTCCTAGTCAAGGACCCAAGTTTCTAACATTGGTGGAGGGATTTCTTTAATTCCATACAAATTGATACCTTGGAGGTCACATTCCTCCATCATTTCCATCCATTGGGAGCAGGGATTTACTATCTTTTGGCCCAAACCCATTACAAGGCTAGGGAGTTTCCATGGGTTCTGCTAACATGCCTTCAACTTCCACTTTGTTCACATTATATGGTGGATTTTAGAATAACCCTTCCACCACATATGTAGTGCTAGCAGGGGAAAACCCTTCTAATCTCATTGGAATCCCATGGAAGGTTCCTTCCCTTTGGAAGGGATGTCATCAGGGGTAAGCATCTTTCTCGATCAATATAACCCCATGCAAGGACTAGTTCCCTTGCAAAGCAGTCCGACAAGGGGAAACCCTATTATTCCATCTAAGAATAAGATAGGTGGAGGTTATCCTCCATATAACTAGATCCAACATGGTTTTACCCAAATATTTGGTCCGATGACAAACTCTTACTGGAAACCTGGTGCTAGTTACAATCCAAGACCCTCTTTTCAAGTTGTTAATCAGTCAATGACACAAGCCATGCTACCTTTAATGGAAACTCTCCATTTTCTAGATTTGTCCAAGTTGATGAATGAACTGATTCATCATGACCCAAGTTGGCCCACGGTTCCCACCAAACTAGCATCAGACATCTTGAAATTCTAAGGGAAAAGTGGTGAAGATCCACAGGACCATGTCACGATGTTTCACTTATGGTGCTCATCGAACTCTTTAAATGATGACTTGATCTAGTTACATTTATTCCAGTGTAATCTCACTGGGGTCACTGGGAAATGATATATATAACTAGAAAGTTCAAAGTACGTGATGTTTGGAGACCTCACCATCATTTTAATCGACCATTTCCAACTCCCTATCTGGTACAACGTCGATACAAAACTTTTGGCCAACTTTGAACAAGACAATGCTACACACATTTCCAATCATATTAGGGAATGGAGGAGACATAATATCTTGATCAAAACCACATTTCTGCTAGAATTTCTCTTAGAATGGTTCTTGAAGTATTTTCTTCCTTACATTAATTCTAAGGATGTATCCACTTCGGGAGTGTTCTCAACAGAGAAGAAAATATTTAGTGCACAACGTTTGGAATTGATTTACTCTCAATCTAGAATTCTCTACAATATTAGTCCTAATGCACCTTTTTCAACCCTTGAATTAGTGAAACTGAAGTCGAGACCACATGTCGATGGAATTGTTGGCACCTCTCAAAGAAAATCTGTAGATATGATTTCTAACCAGATGTATCAGTTTTCAATTCAACAAATTACGGTTGGTTCGGCCTCTAGCTAGACCACCCTCACAAACCAATCCTCGAATGCACACATTGTGCAATCAAATAATCATAAGGGTCCTCAACAACCTAAAGAGAAAAATAAAGGAAAAGGCATGAAGGGTAATGGGGGAAACAACAAAAATCCTAACAAGAATGTTGAGGGGTAAAAGGGTGAAAAGAGAAAAGTGAAGTTCCCATGCAAACTTTGTGGGTATGATCACCTTACTCATCAATGGCCTAAGATGGAAGCGGCCCAACACTTGATAAAGTTTCAAAAAAAAGAACAACCTATTGTATTGAAAAGTCCATTTCCACAAGGAAAAAACATGCAGGTTGTCTCTTCCACTTCCAATCTGCAAAGGGGTAGCTTTGTTGCATATTTTCTAGATGAATCTTTCTCATTCACTAACATCATTAATTATTCAAAGTCAAAAGGAGAGGAGGTATATTTTTCGACTAGGTATTGTGATTATAGTAATCCATATTCGAAAAAAAGAAGGAAAAAAGACTTTCTATCCTTAGGGACCTCTTCACATAGAGAGATATGAGAAATAATTGTCGACACGTATACCAAAATGTGTGTACAAAAGAACATTAAACAACCCTACCACCATAAACACACCCAACTATTCTATTGTTGAGGATTTATCTCAAACACCTTGTAATATGTCTTCTCTTGAGGTGCTTCAAAGTCCCCCCATGCAATGTAGCACATTGTTATCCGCGATCAGAGCGACAGATTCTTCGATTCATATCACTATGAATTTCGATGGTAATGATGTATCCTTCCATATTGATGTCATTTACGCAAAACACATCATTAGGAGGACCATTATTGATGAGGGAGCTTCTACATGCCTTATGTCTTTTTCCTACTGGAAACCTATCAACTCTCCAGAACTTGCACCTCCTCCCACTTTGTTGACCGTGTTCAACGGGAGATCATTTATGTCACACTTTCTTGTTTCCTCTTTTCCATTCCATTTAGGAGGAAAGACTATTTCCTTAGAAGTAGAAGTAGTTGATGCACCACTCAACAATAAATTGTCATTGGGAAGGAGTTGGACTTACGCGATGATGATTTTCATCTCACCGGTATTTCAAATTTTATTCTTTTCCCATGAGGGAGGAATTGTAATTGTCGATCAGATGGAATTTAACCATTCTAGCTCCATGGTGAATCAAGGATCCACAGTTCCATGGATTGAGAACTCTCAATCCGAAACTGAGAGCATCAATGTCGGTATGTATCCATCTCTTATGGGTGCATTTAATTTTTTTCACCTATTTCCTATATTTGTGCCACCCTGGTCAACTACCAAGACTCGAGTCCCCCATCTCTTGTTACAACATTCATTTATTTCAAATCATCTTATCTATGTGATCCATGGGTGTTACCCTCACTGTATTAGTCAGTTGAGGGCCACACAGATGCTGGGATGGATATGCCACTGTATGCAATGGAAGTCTCTGGAATTCAAAAATATCAAAATAGTTGACATGGTGACATTTAATAAAATTATCCTATAACATACCAAAAAAAATGCATCGATACATCCATATAATTGCATCGAAGTTTATACAATACCATAAAATATGTATCAATCCAATTATATCTAGATGGTTTAAAATGTGCAGTAGTCCGCACAAATATGTCCCTCTTGAAGTTTAGGGGTTGGTTGGTTCTACAATCATTAAAAAATTAGAAAAACATCTCTTTTATTATCTAGATATTTCATTCCTCCCTTACTCATGTTGTATTGTCCCATCGTATCCCTATAATTAGATATATTATATAATTAGCCATAGATTTGGTTTAGCTCAAGTGATAGGGAGGAATGCTTTTTATACTCCCCACATGGGTTTAATTCCTTCATGTGACATGTTTGGCTCATAATAGGTATATTGTTGTAATGTATTTGAGCCCTATTATTGAACAAAATTGTGCCTTAAAGGTTATATGTATTACCCTTGGTATCATCCTTCAAATCAAGGGAAGTAATCAAGATTTTTCCTTGGAATTTTTAAGCTAGAAAAAAAAATTAACCATAAGCATGGATAATGGAAAAAACAATAGTGTCGAGTGAAGAAACCAAGGAAATATTAGATGGATCTCTAGTATTCCTAATCTCATGAATTAGGTACATAATTTTCTATGAAATGTAACATTCCATAGTCCAGTTGACAAATTACACACAGATTTAACCATGGTCTAAGACCATTAATTAAATTCATATACAACTTGATAAAATCGACATGAATGAAGTTTAAATAACTCAACATAACAACATATAAATCCTTATTAAAAACACAGTGCATGCACAACCATTAAGATTATAAATATAACACATAAAAGATATAAAACATGTATCTTTTAAATCAATTTTGCAACTAGCTACTTGGGACAGATGTTCCCCCATCCATAGAGGTCTTGTTCCAAATATAAAAAACAAGTCACCCTAAGATGGGACTAGAAATAGAAAAAAAAAAGTTGGTCTCTCATTGTCCACTCACAACTCATAAAATCCCACAACCCACTTGAATACACCTATAACTATCATGATTTTCCACCAGCTCTCTTCCTCTTGACCTTCCCAACCCAAGGAATGTACCCCTCCACCAATTGTGATCATGGTATTTTTGGAACAAGTAACCAAGAATATCACTACTGGGAAACTCAAGGGACCTCACTATCACTTACTGATCCAATTAATAATTGGAATAATTTCTCATTAGTGATTCACCTTCCCCTCTCAATAATCCAACACAATAAATAAAATCACTTCGACTTTACTTTCTATGAGCCAACAAGTGTTTTAGTTTTATGTTTTGTATATTTTTTTTATTTTTATTATATATACAAAGGATCATTATGATAACGAAAAGGCTCCATATGTATGGAAAGTAGGAAAAATAATTATGTCTAAAGTTTGAGGGAAACATACATAACTAGTCCAACTCAATGGTTTGTTACCTATCTATCAAAGTAATTGAAACCTTTATTCCTATGTCTGGATGGACTGCTACCCCATGAGTTGTACCAAATAAGATTCAACACATTCCTACCTGTTGAGTAGTCTAAAATACCTTTAACTCAACAATAGGAACCAAACCCGCTTTAGAGGCCCAATTACACTCTACAACGTTTGATGGTGGAATGGCTCTCTAGATATTTTGATCTAGCTAATTTATCAATGGGATTTACTTAGTGATTGACATGATATATTTCAATGAAAGTTCCTCCTCTATATTAAAAGTTCTCTTTTTTTCTTTTCTTTTATTAGATGAGTCTGATAAAATGAGATGTGTTGGTATAAACCAACTGATAGAAGGGATTCTTAACTACTGAAAAAGGATGATCTTGGGATAAACCTTGTGCTCAAGCATGAAGACAAAGATATTCACACCTATTACAAGTCTAGTAATAATACATTAACATGTTGGCATTTCAACAATGACTGAGATACAATTATTAAAAAAATACACATGTAATACGTTGATTGCAAGAAAAATAGTTTCCTTAGCTCTACCATCAATCACACATTAACACAACAATTTTCTTTTCATCATTAAGAAAAAAAAAATCGCTAAAATATTGAAACAAATATCTTATCAATAGATATAGAAACTCTTACTCGTTACAACATCAATTACTGAAATAAAAGTTGGAAGTAATTTCTCCTCAATCCAATCACATAATGCCTTTGATGAATTTTTTTTTTTGTCTTCAGTTCTAAAAATAACTTCTCACTTAAGGTTGTTCAGAAATAGTTCTTTACAATTATCAAAAGAGGGTCCTTTCCCCAAAACTATCGACCCTTTCTAAAAGTTCCATCCCCTTATTTATAAAGAATCACTAACTAAAAATAGTTGCTACAAGTTTGTGTTAAGTAAAACAAAATATTTCCATGTGGCGCTTGATCTCTTTTTTCTCTGGAAATCATCTCGTGGTTCTACTGGAGTGGATGACTCTTCTCATACTCTAACCACTTGATGAAGATATCCTCGCATGTGTTAGCATATGATAATCTGTGATGGTCCATTAGGGCTAAAAGGATTTCCTTCACTTCTACTACACATTCTCTGTATTTGATGATTTTGGCACTCAAACTCTATAGAACTGCACGAGCCTTGATTGGATGTTCCATAAATTGTTGTATTTGATTTGGTGTCATGCTTTCCACCTGTGCGATCTCCACTGCCCATGTTGAGTCTTGTTCTACATGTCGTTTGACTATGTCATGAAAGTTGATAAAGTCCTTGGGTGAGACAAAGTCTAGGAGGCCAATGTATTTCATCTCCTGATTGATCTTTTCCCATCCTCTTTCACATTCGACCCACTTCTTATGTATCTCTCGCTAAGATTCCTAGGCCATACTTACCCATTATTTGGCTACATTTCTGATCCGAGAAATGCTTCTATCCATTTTCACTTGAATACCATGTTCCTCTATGTCTCGGCCCTTCTGTACTGCGCTGATGTAGTCAATTCATTGTACCACTCAGTATGTTTTCTCATACCATCTCTGCATGTCCTCGCAGGTTTCCAGTTCCATAAGGGTATCTTCTAGAAATCAACTATACCTACAGTGAAAAGATGTCTTTTTTTTGTGAGCTTTGCATATGCATCTTGGAACTCACTCTTCAAAAAAACGGTGGCCTGCGTTGAGTCTTGATAATATTTTTCCAAGTGGCACAACTGTTCTAGCTCCTTCAATGCAACGGTCAGTTCTTTTTCATCTCTCTTTGCTCGATCCAGTGTGGCATCGGTGATAACCATTCCTATGTTGATGAGCTCATATGTCTTTGTGTGTTTTGTGTTGAGCAACATCTCCTCCATGATGATGAGAATCAAGCTATCCAGCGTGAGTCTTCTTTTCTTGGTGGTCCTCCTCATGATATATTTTCTCTTCTCATAATAAGATATTGCCTGTATATCGACAAACTCATCAGTAGGCTTAGGGATTTGTTGTTCTCCCCAGGTTAGAGGGTCCCTAATAGGTCGAGAAACACAGTGTCTAAGACACTTTCAGCCACAAGATCACCCTGCAGAGGGTTTGGAACTGATGCATTGGGAATTGGAGCAGATTTTACCCCAGGTTAATTCACTTCTGTAATAAGTATTTTAGTTACAAGTGATACCTTCAAACTCTCTTCATCATCATAGATGGTTATTAGAAAAAATAGGGGATTTGGCATCCCCATTTAACCTAGTGTTCTTGGACTCTCATACTAGGTTGGAATGGTCACCGATGATCTAACTTGTGGTGTTGGAACTCTGGGGTTTTCTAGACCAGTGGTTTCCTCTAGTTGTATTGAATTTGAGCCATTTATATCTTCTTTGATTGTGATTGGTTCTACTGGGGTGACCCTCATCATTTCTATTAGTTGAGGATCATTCTCTAGCTAGTCAATGATTCTTTGGGATCCTTCTAGTAACAACAACCATCTCCTTTGTGCCTCTATGGTTTATGCTTCTCCGATTTCTTATCTAACCTTGGGAGTTTCTTGAGACGATTGTTATATTGTTTCTTGAGATATGGCAAGCAGGAAGAGACTTGTGAAGCATGTTGGAGAACTAGGACTTTAGGGTCATTCTTGCAAAACTGTCATGTCAGGAGCTTGTATTCCAACTGAATCAGAACCTCTTGTTTAGCTTGAAAAATGTCCTTCACAACGTAAAACCCTACATGGAAACCATAGGGTATGAATTCTCGTTCCTTGTCCTTAACCAAAGTGGTGTTGTATCCCTTCAGGATAGTCTGGTAACAAATTTCTCCTACAACGATCTTGTCTAGGACATGAGAGGGGAGGAAATGTGGTGCTTCGCTAGCCACGAACACCCCAATATAGATTTTGGTCTCATCTAGGTATCAATGGCCTACTTTCGAAGTCATTTTCTTGGCCGCTACATACAGCCTTGGACATTCCTTTTTAAATATAATGAAATAAATCTAGGTGATGAATTAATCGCAAATAAGGGAATAAGAATTATTGTATCTGTTTTGTTGTAAAGTCAACAAGAAATGTGTGTCTAACTTATTTTTCCCTTAAATAAATTGGACAATAAATATTAATCTATTATCTCATAATTACTTGAAATAATTAACTAAAATGGAAAATCAGTCAACTATAGGAAATTCAAGATAAATGTTGACTGGTGGGACAAGAAATTCAAATTAGTTATAACTGAGTGATTTGGAGTTGTAATAGAATTATAAGTGTAGTTATGTGAGTTGTAAAGTAGTTTAACTCAGCTAAGTGAGTTAAGCTCAGTTGTACTAGTTGTAATTGAACTTAAACTAGTGAGAGTTCAGTTAATTAATTATTAATTAATTCACAATCAATGATTTCACATGAAACTGAAGATTTACCATAATTAACTACATGCATGTTAGATCCAGTGGAGACCCAGTTGAGATAACAGGTGAAAGGGACAGTTTGGCTATCAGTTGTGATTTCATTCAAGTGTAATGATGCAATCACACACACAATGGATGTTCCCATGAGAAATGCACAACCTAGGCAAGAGGAATTCAAATTCATTTGCATGCATTCCATTGCAGGGGTTGCACAGAGGAGGCAGGTTGTCTGGAGGCAGAGAATTGACACATGTATTTGTTGATTTTTGCATAATAGTGTGAGGCGATTGTATTGTATGGAGAGCTCTTGGATTAGAGTTTTGTATGATATTGTTTCATTAGCCATGATATACATAATAAATGATAGTGGGGTTTTTAGCTTTATGCTTTCATATTGATTTATAGCACAAACTCATACATATCCATGCATTATCATCATGTAAATACATTTAATCATATCCTCAATTCGGTACCCATGTACAAACAACTTTAAATGTCAAAATTTTCAAGTTAGAAATAGATTGCATAATATCCATTATAATTCAAATAACGTTAAACATTCATAGAATTGACATTCACATAGGTCCATATTTCTTAAAATTTCAAGTGTATCATTAATAGTTTCGCAGTTAATAGAAAATAAAAGATGATTAGGCCTTAAGTAATTCTAGCTATCTAAGTCAAAAGGTGGCATTACATACACCCAACCTTCGAAAAAAATATTCCCGAGGTGGTCAAAAAAGTGAGGGATGATCTCGTCCTAAGGACTCTGCATCCTCCCAAGTAGCAGATCTTGGGCTATACTTGTCCCACTATACCTTAACTTGGTCTACCAGACGAATCCGGAGCTATCGAACCCTATGGTCCAACATGTGTAATGGTTCGACCATGAGGGTTCCCGCATCTGACATCTACAATTCCTTCCAATTCAGTTTATGAGATTCATCAGCAACATAATGACATAGAACAAATACATGAAAAAAATGATGAGTTTTATGCAAGTGGGGTGGTAGTATAAAACGATAGGCAACGAGTCCAATTCTCTATCTTGGATTTTGAACGATCTGACAAATTGAGGTGAAAAATGTTTCCCCTTCTTGAACCGAATGGTACTTTTATTAGGCCTAATATGAATGAAAACTTGATCTTCCACTTTATAACTTCAGTCAGTCCTATGTGCATCGACATAACTTTTCTTTCTATCATGTGCTTCCTTTAGTAGCTGCCTAATCTGAATCACATGTTCCTCCCACTCTTGAATCAATTCTACCCCAACTGTCATTCGATCTTCTAACCTTTCCCAACTCAACGGTGTCCTGCATGGACTTCCATACAAATATTCATTGGGTGGAATTCCAATGGAGCTATGAAAACTGTTATTGTAGGCGAACTCTACCAAAGGTAGGTACTTCTCCCAAAGGGTTTGATTATCCATAACATACATCCTAAGAATGTCTACCATAACCTGATTTACTCTCTCAGTTTTCCCATCTCTTTTGGCCGGATGATATGTTGTGCTTAAGTTCAACTGAGTTCCCAATGCTGACTGCAAACTTGTACAAAACCTAGATGTGAATCAAGAGTCCCTATCTGAAATGATCTTCTTGGGTAAGCCATGCAGAAAAATTACCTCACTTATAAACACGTGTACCACATCAGTGACATCATAAGTCTCTCTAACCAAAATAAAATGAGCACTCTTGGTCAACTTATCAACTATCACAAGAATGACATTGTGTCTGTGCGATGTGAGTGGCAATCCCACAACAAAATCCATAGAAATAACTTCCCACTTGGACATAGGAACATGATGTGGTTGTACAAGACCTTCCAGGTGGTGGTGGTCAGCCTTCACTTGTTGACACTCTAGGCGCTTGGCGACAAAATGGACTACATCAGGCTTGATGCATAGTACCCAGAATAAAAATGTCTTCATGTCTATGTACATTTTCTTCACGCGCGGATGTGCACAATATCCCCACCTTCGGGGATGCACATCCTTCCCTGATATCTTAATAATCCATCTACTTCCAGGATATATCCTTCGTACTTTGGATCTAATTGCCTCCCACTCTGGAGGGTTGAAGTAGCCTTTAAATACCAACTGTCTCCAAGAAGTTTCCCCAACACTCACTCCCTCAGATTAACTTTTAAGGGTACCAAGGAGAAGACACGTGGTCTCCTACTCAAGGCATCCATGACCACATTCCTCTTTCCCTTGATGTACAAAATTCCAAAATTGTACTCACTCATAAAATCACTCCATCGCCTCTGCCTGGCATTGAGATCCCTTTAAGTGAAGAGATGATTTGATATTTCATGGTTTATTTTGAGCTCAAAGCTTCACCCTACAAGATAATGCCTCCAAAGCTTCAGAGCTAGCATTACAACTACCAACTCTAAATCATGAGTAGCGTAAATCTTCTGATGTTGCTTCAACTTTCTTGACGTATATGCTATCACTCCCCCATATTGTATTAGCACGGTGATCCAATTAGCTATTGTTGGCCACCCACCTATTCCAACTGGCTCCTCTTATCCATTTTTAGTTCAACATGTTCTTCTGTACTTCTTTGTAATTGTGGGTTTTATACTTTTGGGGCTGTCTGAAGCCCTACACATCTTCTAGGTGGATGTTGGTGGCCTCTCACTTAATCTAACTAGCTTATTTTGTATGTTTTCATGTTATCACATCTTGTTGTACTTKCAAGGCCATTTTGGAGGCCTAAACCATGTTTTTTTGGCTCGCCATAGTCAAACTATAGAGAGAGTCAGAATTTGAYGACAAAATGTGYAGTTCTCTAAAATACCTTTCCAATTGGCTATCATGCACCTAAATCGAAGGTCGTATGCAAAATTTATGACCCTGGGAGGTTGAGGTACCAACTTACCCATAGGGGCCCACATGAATTTTGACGTTTCACCTCCTAGGGTTAGGTTTTTGGATGTCTAGGGTTTTGGAATTCATGAGTAATATCAAAAAGGCCTCTATATCCTCATTGTAATTCATTCTTCTTAGATGGGTGCACATACAACCACATCTCTTCTTAGAGATAGCTACCACCATTCGAGCAAGTGTTTCAGTTCTACAATTTTACAGTTTCATCCTATTTCAATATTCGATAGAAGATATTGTTCACTAGATATCTATTTTATTCTTCATATCTCCATGTTTATTGTATTCAATTTGCTAATCAATTCGTTCTGCTCCTAAATCCATATCAGTGGGATCAGAGCGATATTCTCTTCATTTATTTTTCTTTGTGCATGTCCCCAACAAGATCCGAGCACGAAAGTTGGGACTCGAACCAATCGATCCATTGCAAGATCGACGACTCAAATACCACATCCTTTTTCATAGATACATTCGAACAGAAATTGAGTTTATGGACATCTCCTCATTGGGCACGACCTATAGATACATTGTCAAGTTCGAGCATAGATTTATGCAAAAAAGGTGAGATTTTGGATCTACAAACCCCTCACAGCCAAAGCAGGTCAAAGGTGGCCCCAACCCACACAACAAGGGACCAAGTCAAGATGGTCTCCCTCAGGAAAATTGGTCCAGGCCACAGCAAAATAAGGGAAATGAGAAGACAAAGAGGGACACATGAAAATGGTGCAAGTACCTTAAAATCCCTTGGCACAAAACTGAAGAATGCCACTCCAAGTAGTCACTCATGGCTGAAATGAAGGATTATGAGTCAAAGGTCAATTCTAATTTCGAATCAAATCCTAAAAGAGGGAAGCATATTATTAATATTGAACCCAGTGCTAATGACGCTACCACCAAAGTCCGACCAAGTGAACCAGAAGAATGAGAGAAAGGGAAAAATTCTTTCACTAGTAGATGTGGGTAAAGGGGGCTCTTCTTCATTTTGTTGTCGATAGCAGTATTCAGAAGAACCTAATTTCAACAGAGGTCCTCAAGTGGCTGGACCTAGGAATGACATCGCACCTACATCCCTACAACATCGATTGGCTTCACCAAGGAAGAGATCTACATGTCAACCAACAGTGCCATCTTCCCTACGTCATCAATACTTTCAAAGATGAGGTACTGTGTCATATTTCTCCCCTTGAAGTTTGTGATGTTCTTTTAGGACAACCATATTTGTGGAAGTGTCATGTTGTGTATGAGTCTATATCCCACAGTGTTATTATTACTTTGGGTAGACAATTGTATAGTATACTAGAGGTAATGACATTTACTGCTATTTCTTTAATATCTGCTAAGCAATGCAGTAAGGTCATTTCACAGACTGATAAGTTCATCTTCTTTGTGATCCATGCTCACAGTAAGAAAAATGTTGGGGCCATATTCGTGGCCTCTACACAAAGCCTCTCTTTGTAGCATAAGCAAGTGGTCGGGATCATGTAAGAATACATAGACATATTCTCCTCACCTACAGGGGTACCAACACACTGCCAAGTCAAGCATCCAATTGATCTGAATCCCGACACACCTTTATCTAATTGACCATTCTATCGTCGTTCGTTGATGGAAAATGAAAAAATCAAGCAACATATCCAAGAGCTTCTCCAGAAGGCGCACATCAGACCCAACTCCTACCCTTGCAGAATCTCGATTGTATTGGTGCAAAAGAAGGACGAGATTTGGCGACTCTACATTGATTACAGAGCCTTAAACAAAATCACAGTTAGGAACCGGTACCCCATTCCCAATATTCATGACCTTCTTGACCAACTCAAGGGGGACAAGTTCTTCAACATGATTGACCTAAAGTATGGCTACCACCAGGTTCCCATCGAACCAACTAATGTATGGAAGATAACCTTCAAGTCTGAAGAAGGTCTCTTTGAATGGCTAGTCATGCCCTTTGGCTTAAAAGATGCACCAACCACTTTCATGAGGTCGATGGATGATGTATTGAGACCCTTCACTAACTCCTTTGTGGTGGTATATCTGGACGACGTCCTCATATTCATCAAAATGCGAGAGGAGAACATGCGACATATTCAACAGGTTTTGAGCACTTTGGGCCAGCAAAAACTATATGCCAACTTGTAAAAATTCTCTTTTGGCATGAACATGGTCCAATAATTGGGCTACATTGTTGATGAGAATGGGGTACATGTTGATCCAGCTAATATCCAATTCATCCATGACTGAACAATCATGATCACATTGACCTATCTTCAGAGCTTCTTCGGACTAGCCAACTTCTAATGGTGGTTATTGTTGGGATTCTCCCATATTGGATAGGCCCTCAGCTGGGTGACCAAGGGTGGTGGTAGGGCCAAGTTCATGTGGGCGAAGAAACAACAATGAGCATTCAATGATATATATCATTTCTTGTTCTCAACTCCAATACTCTCCTTGCTTGATCTGCAACAACCATTCAAGATTGAGACTGATGCATCTGACTATCCTATGGGCACAATTCTAACTCAGCATGGTCATCCGGTGGAATACCATAGTGAGACACTCTCATATACTATCCATAAATACCCCACCTATTGAAAGTAAATGTATTACATTGTACAAGCCTGTTGTCAATGGAAACATTACATTCTGGGAAAGGAGACGATCATACACACTAATCATAAGCCTTTGCAGTTCATATAAACATACGGGAAATTGTAGAACGACCACCATTAGAAGTGGTCCACCTACCTGCAACAGTTTCATGTCAACATCAAGTATAAGACATGTATCTCAAATCGTTTCGATGACTGCCTCAGTTGACCTCCTGTGGCTGCACTCACCCTTCCATAAATGCACATTTATGAAGGTTGGCTTCTATATATGTGTATTTATGGGATTTGGCTTTTGTATATGAGTGCTTCTATATAAGCGCATATATGGAAACCAACTTTTGTATATGTACATTTACGGAGAACTTCCATATACATGCATTTACAAAAGTTGGAAACAATATATGCGCACGAAAGGGGCCATATACGAAATCCAACTTCAGTAAATGCGCATTTACATAAGGGTGCTTTTGTAATTGCACATATACAGAAGTTGACTTCGATATATGCGCATATATGGAAACCAACTTCCATAAATGGTCATATACGAAAGTTGGCTTTCCTATAAGCATGCATATATAGAAGCCAACTTTATTAAATGCACATTTATGGAAATTGATTTTCGTATATGCGTGATTTAGTATATACGTATATACTAAATCTAACTTTTAGAAATGCACATTTATAAAAGTCGGCTTCTATATATGATTTCTTCCATATAAACGTATCTACAAGAAGCCAACCAACTTTTGTATATGCGCATTTACGGAGCCCTTCCGTATATGCGCACATACAGAAGCCAACTTCCATATATGAGCATTTATAGAATCACACTTCTATAAATGTGTATTTACAGAAATTGACTTTTGTATATGTGCATATATGGAAGCCAACTTCCATATATGCACATTTACGGAAGTTGGCTTCCATATAGACACACTTCCGTATATGTGCGCATATACAAAAGACAACTTCCACATATGCACATTTATGGAATTTGGCTTCTGTATACGTGCATATACGTAAGCCAACTTCCATATATGTGCATTTACGAAAGCACACATATACATAAACCAACTTTCGTAAATGTGTATATATGGAAGGTTGTTTCCGTAAATGCACATACACAGAAGTTGGGTTCCGTATATGAAAACTTTCGTATATGCACATTTACAAAAGACATCTTTTATAAATGCACGCATATACAGAAGCATGCATATACAAAAGCCAACTTCTGTAAATTCGCATTTATGAAAATACACTTCCATATATGCCCACTTTCGTATATGCACAAATAATGTTAAAAATTCCGTATAAGCACATATACGCAAGCCAACTTCCATATATGCATATTTACATAGAATTATCGTATATGTGCATATATGGAAGTCAACATTTATAGAAGCATGGTTTCATAAATCTGCATTTACGGAAGTTGGATTTCATATATGGGCATATACGAAAGCACGCATATACAAAATCCAACTTCTATATGTCCACATTTACGAAAGTTTTCTTTCGTATATGGATGCTTCCGTATACGCACATATATGTCAGTCAACTTCCATATATGTTCATTTATAGAAGTTATCTTATGTATATGCACACTTTGAAGTTCTTTATATGCGCATTTACAAAAGGTTGCTTCTGTAAATGCACATATAAGGAAGTTTGCTTCGATTTATGCCACATTCTATAAATACACATATGCATATAGTATTGAAGAACATATATATAATCAATATACTAACCTCTTCCATGAAGCTTTCATGTCTAGTGTCCTCCATCGAGCCATAATAAGTCATCCTGCAGCTCGAGCATCTTTCAGGGTTACATGAACCATAATGGGAAAGCCTAGTCTATCCATGTGGCCTCTCTTAGCCAAATTACGCTACAAATCTTGAAGGCCCAACCCTTTCCCTAACATCACTTGAAGATCCCTCCTAGTGGGATAAATCTATGAATGTGTTATTTTGTACCAAGCTATAGGCCAAGGTGGATATGGATGATTGTATCTAGCTAATTATGTTTTTCGCTATAGGAGGATGCTAAGAAAGTGGGTCAAGCCTCCACCTAGGACAACGAGGACATTGCAATCACAACAAAAAAAAAGGTTTGATTTTTTAACCATGTTATAGTTATAAAAAAGGAATACGTCCTCAAGTTTTTTATTCCCAAATAGTAAACACTATTGTTCATCAAAAATCTTTTGTGGTAACTCCATTTCTGTCTTGATATCCACCACATATCAGAAGAATTCACCCATAAAAGTAAGGAATTCCAAGAAAGAGACTTTATCATTATCTGAAA
>ML795674.1:212037-254125 GCA_009831015.1 Picea engelmannii | reverse complement strand
TTTCATTGGATATAATTTGTTTTCATTTTCATTGTTTTTATCTAATTTTATTTAATTTTATAAAAAAATCACTACATAATATTTTTAGGTGAGATTATGATTCAATGAAATGAAAAATCGGTATCTCTAAAAATACACAGTGGAAAATTATGGAAAATTTATATTCATAATCCTTAAAATGTTCTCTTCAAAAGGGTATTTTTAGATTTTACTTTTAAGTAAAAATTAAGATAGATACAAGGTGTAGGAAAATATGTGTTTAAAATCTGCAACGTTTTCACCTTGGTCAACTTAAAAAAATTCTAGAAATTATAATATTCATCTGTTAGATTCAAAATTATAGTCATAATAAAATAGAGTCTCTGTAGATTGTTGCAGTATAATTTGTTTCTTAAAAACATAAGTTTAATAATAGATACATTATTGTGAGAAAAAATAACTCATTATCATTCCTTTCATGTTTAAGGAACACATTGCTAAACAATTGTCAAATTGACATATCAAATCTTAATTAAACAATTTTGAAAAATAGTCATTGGAAATCTAACAAAACTCTTCACAAGTTTTGTTTTTACTGTAAAGTGAAATTATAAATAAAAAAAAAAATTTGTATGTCGGAAGTTGAGGAACTTGTGAAAATGTAGTTTTTTTTTCATAAAACAAGCAAAAGTGTTACCCATCTTCGTGATTTTACCCTTTATAAATTCAAAGGGAAGCAGGAAAAGCAAGTTTGAGGGATATAAAGGACAAGCAGATAATTCATTCCTTATTTTTTCTAAGGTTCCTAATACAAAAACAAGATAGAGTGAACAAATGCACAAGAAGTATCAATTGGATAAATGCATCCCAAGACTAAATGCAAATAAGGAAAATAGTGGTAATCTCAACAATATAGATAAATGGAAAACTCAATGCAAAGGATGATCATGACTCCAAATCAAAATAAAAATAAAAATAAAGCAATCATAAAAATTTATTCATCAAGTATCAAAGGGTTGAGTGGTTAATATGCACAAAGAAATACATTCAAAGTAATACATTGTACAAGTCAAAGAGGAGAAATCAACTACTAGGATACTAATTTTTTTTATTTTTCACCATTTCAAAGGTAAAGAACAAATGCTTTGTTCGAGGCAATATTAAAATATATGCAAGATTTTTTCCATTAATATTAATTTATGTCATCATTCAAAATCAATCATACATTTCAAGCATATTATCTCATCTATTCACATACACACATCCATTTATTGTAGTGTACTATCCAATTCCATATTAATATTCCTTTTTATCAACATCATCTTGTTTTTTCAAAACAATGTATTTAGGAACTTCTTATGGAAATTGGGGGTTTTGCCCAATTTCTTATGGAAAAGACCCAAAACCTCTCTAGACACAAAGGAACCACCATTATCACTAAAAAATTTAATAGGTGGACCAAACAAGGAAATTATATGTTCTTGTAGAAATGATACAACATGTTCTTCCTTAGCATTCATTAACGAGACAACTTTGGGCCACTTAGTGAAATAGTCAATTGTAGTAAGGATAAAATGTGATTAGTAGAAAAGTGTGTGGAAATGGGGCCTATGAAGTCTATCCCCCACTTGGTAAAGGGAAAATAATTTCTCCCTAAACCCCACTTGGTAAAGGGAAAATAATTGCTCATTAGGTTTAGGGGCACACCTAAACAATTTTGCTTTCCACTTCACTTACTCGTTGGCAACAATCACATGATATCATAAACATGAAAGAATTGTGAAACATGATGGGCTAATAGAAACCATAACACATAATTTTATGCACAGTAGCTTTAGCAGGGAAATTCCCACTAGTATAGAATTGCAAATGAGCACCATCCTGAAATTTCCATAGTATAGATTTGGCTTGGGACTTACCAACACATAAAAGAAACATACCATCAACATGTCTATGGACCAACCAATTGTTTTACATAAAAAAATGAGTGCTTTCTAACCTTAGTCTCATTTTTTCATTGGCCTACAAATGGGAAGGGCATTGTTGGTTTCACAAGTACAAGATGATGTCCTAGTAACAAGGGTCAACAATTGCATCATAGTCAATATCAAAACATTCCATTTAAAAAACAACAAGCAATGAATTCGTTTACATTCCATTTACAAATAGTCTCATACACAAGTCATTATCATGAGCATTGATATTATTGCATGGATTAAATAATGCAACCAGGTCTCCGTTAATAGAAGTTACCCATTCCCTGAAAACCTAGGTAGATGACATTTAAATTTGTGTAATGGATTAATAATAAGAATAATGTATAGAGGAGATGACACATGTCATGGGGTGGCATCTGAATGTACCTCATATTGGAAGATGCTAATAATTTTAATCACTTTTTCATGATTATTCTACAACGAATTAGAGTCAATGGAGAAAACAAGGACCAAAAACCACCACATTTTTATCTAACCAAATGGACTAGAGAACTATTTCACTAGTTAAGTTAAAGAAACAAGATTGAATACCTGAAAGTTTTAAGAAAAAGTTCATGAAGTTGCAATGGAGGTAGGAGAATATTTTTCCACATGTTTTGAGGAGGTTCCCCCACACCTTCCTAAGGCCTTATAAATCACATATAAAGTAACCACTGTCAAAATCAAGGTAACAACAACGCAATATAAATCATCATGTCAATCATATGTGAGTGGGAAGAACCAAAATCACAATATAAATCATCAAGTCAATCATACACATCAATTTCAATTAGAAATGAAATAACAAATCAAATACTTGTATATTCTATGGTTGTGCTTGTATGAAATCAGTTTAATGTTGCTCCAATAGATCTACTGCAGCAGTTATTATAACAATTAAACCGACACTTAAAGAAACAAAAAAATAAGAAAATAATTTAACAAACATTTTTATGAATAAATAATAATTAAAAAGACTTGACTACATGAATACATGAATGAGATCCTCTTGGTTCGAGAATAATTTATTGGAGTATTCTAATCTTGGATCAAACCTCCCTCGATTTGACAGAGTGACAATGAAGTGAACATTGACTTTGTTGTTGCTCTATTGGATGGATAGAGGTTTTCTCCAAGACTATCCAAATCCTAATTTATTCTATATTGAACATGTCCAACCACATGAAGGTGGAAAATCTTATGGCCACCCCTCCCCTCCCCTCCCCCTCCTCACATGACTCTCAATTCCCCAATACCCAATCTATCTACTAGAAAATAGTTGAAAGAAACACATTACGATTCATGCATAGACACTAGAAAAACAACAAATTCATAAAGACACATATGTGGTTTTTTGGATAAAGAAACATATAGAAATAATTCATTAACATGTGACATTCATTCACTCATTCATTAATCATACATACAAAATATTTCATCTCAATAAATTGTATCATAAAAAATATGTTTTCACAATATGGTACATGATGTTTCTAAGTACAATCATTTTGTTTTCTTTCTTTATGCTTGAAATGAATTCATAAAGTAGGTCATCACTTCCTTCTTCCCCTTCAATTGGTATGGCCTCTACATGTCTTATTGACGACCCGGTCATGTACTCATGAAGGGAAGGTTGTTGCAAGGGGGGGTGCGGATCATCAACTACAATAAGAAAAAATGTTAAATTGATATTTTTTGTTATAATTATTACAAGTATTTCATTAATAAAAAGAGCATTAGAGTGTTCTTTACCTTCTTTATTAGTGGAGGAAAGCAGAGTAGTTTCGGATGCGGCCATATGTTCATCTTCTTGTCTAGCGTCATCCTCTAGATGCTCTGGAGTTGAAACAGGAAAGGTTATAATTAATACACTATTTAATTAATACACCATTTGAAATTACATATTTTTAATTGTAATCCATACTACATTTTTTATATCACATGAAATACCTCCAGTACCAAGTTGTACACCACCTTCATTGGGTGGAATTCTATCATCACTAGGTTGTGTTTTGATAATGGGGACACATGTTTCTTCATTGGTTTCCTTCTTAAAACAAACAAACACATGAGTTTATGGCTGAAAATAATAATCAATATATTGTACAAGTAATTAATTATAAATAATGTTCAATGATTTTATTTACCTATCTGTTGGTTTGAGTGTTGGAAGGTTGTGTTTCCCCCAAGATGTTTTTGTGCTCAACCACACTTTTAAAGTCGTGCTTGAAATAAAACTTGAGGTATTCCTGTGTTGGAGCTTATTTGAACTCCATGCTCTAAAAATTTGCATAAGAACATTAACTTTGCTTCTTCTCTACAATTAAATTAAAATTGTTAACAATATATAATTTTGATGCAATTGATTTTTTTATACTTACAATTCGTACTTCTAGTTTCAAGTAACCACTCAGGCCAAGTTTGTGTTGTCCATGTTTTTCAATTCTGGCCTTGGTGGCTTTGGATGTGTCTAGGAGGCTGTATTGAAAATTTTCAAATAAATAATTAGATGTCACAATGACAATAAAGAATCATAATTACATTATTAGAAGTGACGCATACCTTCCCCAGTTGGGTGGTGTCTTTCCTTCTTTTCAAATCATCTTCTCCTTTGCATCTTCATGTAGGGAATTCCATTTCCTCTTAGGAATCGTTAAGGGACACTCATACTTAGGGTTATTTTGCATATGAACCCTATATTGGTCCCCCAAATATTTCAAATATGCACCTGCTTTTGAGGGGACTCCATATTTACTGAAGGAGACCTCACCAAACAGGCCAACCAACTTGTTAATGAGATCATATTTTAACTTGTAACTTTGTGAATTCCACCTTGTGCATATACGTGGAAAAATATTTAGGGCGCGTATATGTGGAAAAATATTATTTTTAGCTCTGGAAACTACAAAAAGGGACTTCAAGTCTGCATAGGGAAATGGAAAAAGGCCTTCTAAGAAAATTTGCATAGTGTGATGAAAATATTTCTATAACAAATGCCCCCTAATGTGTGAGGTCAGAGGAGTATCTGCGATGTTCGAAATACATTATAATACCCAAAAGTGGAGTAATGGAGACCCAGCTAGACGAACTAGTTGCTCATGAGAATATTACAATCTGCACTGACTTTGTGCACATGGTTGACAATTTGAATTACACTGCAGATCGATGTGAAAATATACCAAACAGTTGTTCATGGCTATGAATAGGAAATACAAAGGTGGATACATTCCAAAGGTTGTCATAGTCACGAGCAAGGCCTAGTAAAACTAGTCTCAAAATCAATCTGAATATATATGTATACAATGGGGTACAATCTGATCTCCCATGATCACTGAAGTCATATAGGTACTAGTCCAATGAAAGATAACAACAACTCAGGAAAGCTGTGACTATGATGTCTTAAAGTTTTCTACACGATCCGCCAAAGGTGCAAGTCTACATCATGTGAATAAATGAGTTGAGGTCGAACACAATGATACTTCGTTTGATTATCAGTCATTAAGGTATACCGTTAACAAACACAAAACAACCTATCGATAATGAAAGTAGGTATCAAGGCATCGAGTACATTCTTACAAGTGTGAATAAAGGTGTTGAGGTCGAACACTTGAATAATCCATCGATTAGGGGACATTGATGTATTCCCAACTATCGATGGTGGGAGAACCTGCCACTAATGTCTCCAAGCCTCTAGGTACTCATAAGACTCTAGGCATCGTTTCCAAAATAGATGGGATAAAGTTGATGGAAGGAGACTCATTGAAAGGAGAGAATTGAGGCATCTCTCATCATTCATCATGAGGTAAAAAGCAGGATCTTGATGATTTGGAGGAAATCAGATGAATAACATGTTCATGAACCAATGACCCTATGCGCCAGATGCAAGCGGTACATGAAAAAGACCCTTTGAATAGAAACCAATAAGGAAAATTGTTGACAAAGGTGAGAAAACCACCAATAATGATAATGGCATCCAAGACACTACATGAATCCCAATGTGTGAATAGATTTATTGTCATCGAACACAAGGGAAACCACCTAGTCAACGACCAATGATGAAATGTCGATTGATGGGTTCAAGGCTACCTACCAATGATGAAAGTAGGACCAGGGTGCACGATAGGACTACAAATTCATGTAACTCTGAGACACACTCAGCGTATGGCCAACATGAAAAGTCAATAGTTTTGAGGAATGGGCAACATAGGATGATATACATCCTTTGAACAAGAGCATGAGACATATGGAAGAATTTGGCAGCATAGACTCGATGATGAAATTTTTTGATGCAGGAGGTACCAATCAAACTCTCCATAGGGACTGGAAGAGTAACCAGTCGGGGGAGTAAACTCTAAGTAACGAGATCAGCTTCCTAAGTTCATGATAAACTAAAATTTTTGATGACAAGTGGACTCAAAAGTTTGTTCTATGTTCAAAGGAGACACGACCGCTACCAATATTAGATAATATTATTTTCCCTCCCATATGTTTTTGTTTTTTCATAGTCAAATGAATTCTATGATACAGAAGAGGAAACAAGTGTTGCAAGTAAGCAACTAGTTCCAACAATGGAACATACCTATGCTCAATGTAAGGAGGTGCATGTAGGATATGGACACTCGGGGGAATGTTTCCTCTTGGGTATAGGGTGTCAAGATGAAAAGGATATAAACAAGGCTCTGCTTGGATGATGATGAAAACTACCGAGGTGATAGGCTTATAATGCGAAAGCAAGAACCGAAAATAGGCTCAATATTGAAAGCAAGAGAATAAGATGCAATTAAAACTTAACGCCAAAAAATGTCCTTTTTCATGAATTTAGTCTACTTCGTTTGAAAAGGGGGTAAATTTACACCAAATAGACCTCCTTTCAAATCCAATTTACGAGTGTGAAAGAGACAAGTTCACTCAACAATCTTTTCTCTTTTTGGGAGAGTCGAAAAAGAGCTTAAACCAGACTTGTTGGGAGTCTTGTTAGGTATAGGTCAACATGATTATGAGTAAGAAATGAGGTTTGAATGCAAAGTAATGTATTATCTATAAGGGACTCCCGGTCATATAGACAAAATTATTTTCATGGGCACCGAATGGCGCAAAGGATCTAACTAGGGCACCCGTGTTTGGTAAGTCTTTACCATTCAATAACGAAACTTCTAGTTGCAGAAATAAGGTTATGTGTTGCTACCAGATGTGTTCTTACCTAAGGCATATGATATGCAGTCATAGGATGACGCAAATGTGCATAATGGATTGATGACCTATCCTATATGTTGGTTGACAAAAATACCTGTCCAAAGTTATTAACGAGTGACATGGCGCTAAAACCACAAGAATCCATGGATAAAACCACCAAAACCAACTCCATCCACTGTCGTATTAGTCCATTAGGCCAAAATATTAGTAAAAACTATGAAAAGTGGGTAAAATTTTCTATAAATAGTAAAAGAACCAATTTTACTATACCATTTGTATTTTTTACCCAAATAGTGCATTTTGGACCAAATTTCCCCTAAATTTCAATTTTTTATTGCGGGAGCCTCAAGTGATGGAATCAACAACCGTCTAGACTAGGTAATTCATCTTGCTCCTCTCTTTATTTCTAGTGGATTAATATTTTCAATTATGTCTCATTTTTTTTAGCATTTTAAGTTGCAACTTAGAAACTAGGGTTTATACGGATTGTAGATCATCAGGTCGGGTATACGCAACTCTATACACAACTATTTGCAAAACAACCAGCATATAAGAATCCCTATATGTGACTGTCAAAACTGTAGCTTGTCTACAAGTCTGTGGATATGGTTTTTAAAATGTTACTAACTCAAAAAATAGTTTGAATCTTGCAGGATGGTGCTAGAGTGGAGAGAAAGAGAGCATGAAGAGGTGGATGTTGCAGTAAAGAGATATCCAGGGGCATAGATGGCTTTAAAATTATGTGGTCTATATAATTTTTGGGCTCTCAAAGGTATGAGGGCTCAAGTGAGAATACTCCATATTCTAGTGAACTACTGGGATTTGGATATGGAGACCTTCAACCTTGATGAAAAACCATTGAGGATTGAATTTGAGGAAATATACTTCTTGACAAGATTGTCGCATCGGGGTGAGGTGGTCAAACTCAAAGCCCAGGGATCTGGGAGTGGCATGAACATAGAGGAATACATAGCCACCCATTTCATTACAGGAACTGAGAAGGTAGGGATCCAACTCTCAATCAGAGCGATCAACAATCTAAGTCTCAAGATTGTTGTCCTAATGTTGACACGGATCACAGGGTTGGCCTCTTAGCACCAGACATCGAGGCCACTTATGTTCTATTCATTGGAGTGTTTGTGACCCATGGTTTACGACTAGTGCACCTCACTGTTGTCCAACATGAAAAACCAGCTCACAGACTGCAAATTGGGTAGAAAGAGGAGCTTCAGGTTCGCATCTATCCCGTGTAGTGTTTTCTTCGAGTGGGTTCCAGGCTTGGGCCTTAGAGTCAAGATTGTTCCACATGGGCCTCACGATCTATCCATGGCACGCTGGACCGAGGTGATGAGGCAACAAGGGGTGGTAGGGTGCAAACACCCTACAAAGACGAGTTTTTCTTCTGGTGGAGTCGATAGGTGATGGCTTTGAAGGAATACTCTTATGTAGGGATTGAATTTAGAGGAGATTTGGACATGTCGTTACCACCAGGTTCTGCCTACAGAGACATAGGTATGCAAAAGTTTTTGAATTTTTCATTTTTTTGTATTTTTGTATAAGAAAACAATTTTTTTTTTGGATGATGTCAATCACTAACTAAACATGTATGTGACGCAGACATGGGTCCACGATGATCAGATGGAATTCCACGACACTGGAGTAGGCACCGGGGGGATGATCTAGTGGGAGGGGACATTGATATAGTGCTTCAAAACGTGCAAGGAAACCTATCTCTTTTGATGCAAAGGATTCCCATGGTTCATGTAGAGGATCTGTCGGAGGTGATGCAGTGACAGATGGTAGGTGCACCCCATGCTTAGGTATGACTCTTTCGACATCTCACAAATGCCATAGTATGATATCATGACACACATCCGGCGCCACAGGCATAGATGTCATGATTATTGTATCGACCGTATATGTATTTTGAGGGTGTGAGCCTCAATTTTGTACTATAACACCATATTTTTTGGAGAGATGAAATATATATAAAAATACTGATCTTCGGCTTTACTTATATTACAATGTGTACATTGATGAAAGTGTTTTATTTTCTTTATTTATGTGACAAATTCCAATATAAAAAAAATTAGCATATGCATCGGATACATAATTGGAACTTCTACGTATGTGATGATAAGTAATAAAGTCAAAATGTCATTCCAAAATTTGTACCTATAAGCATCGTCGGAGTAGAGTAGGGTCTCGCACACAGTAATTGTCATTCCAATGACATACTAATAATTGGGATTCCAGGAGAACTTCTAAAGAGAGAATACCATGTGAAATGGCATCGCGCAAAAGTTATATAACGATGCTATATTCGGCCACATTATTCATTGATGGCCCTAGGAAAATGCCACTTGAAGACACCATTAGACCCTTGGGTGAGTAAACAACCCAAGCGGTGGAAGCCAAGTTCTATGTATGATGACTGGCTCTGTCTGCGAATCCTAAGTAGACCGAAGACTTCATTGACATATGCCAACCAAGGGAAAAATCAATAAGCAATCTGAAGATGAAAAACCCAAAAAAAGGGGGGAAAAGATATATACACTAAAATGCATTAGTATACAAAGAGTTACGCCCAAGCTTGGGGTTCAAGCATAATATATTTTCAAGTAGATCCCATTCCTAGGCTCATCCATAATATTCCCTTCATAATCTTCTAATTCATAGGCTCCTTTTTCTAAGACATGTCGCATGATATAGGGACCGTGCCACATGGGTTTGAACTTTCCTGCTCCTGTGGTTCTTTGGCTTGGTCATACAGAAGGACCAAGTCACCCTCAGCGTACAACCGCAGAAAGACAGACTTATCATATTGGACTTTGACACATCGTTTATTCACTTCGATAGTCATGGAGGCATCTCGACAATGTTCATCTAGACTCTCTAGGTATACGAGGCGTTGTTCGAGATCAGAAGTGTCAGGTAGGAGTGCAATTGTCAATCTAAGAGAAGGGATTTCAAATTAAATAGGTAGGATCGACTCCACACTGTGCACTAAATGGAAAGGAGAAAAATTGGTGGAAGTCTTAACCAAGGTTCGGTATGCCCAAAGTGTTGGATAAAGCATGATATGCCAGTCGTATTTGCTCTGGCTGGCAGTTTTCTGCAATATGGTCTTAAGAGACTTGTTCACGGCCTCTACTTGTCCATTTTCTTGGGGGTAGTAAGGGGAAGAATGACCATGTTTAAACCCCAGTTTCAATGCTAATTATTTCATCATTTTCTTCTGAAAGTGACTACCATGATCAGTGAAAATATCACTCGGGATTCCGAACTTGGCTATAATTTGATTGAACATGAAACAATGTAGCAGTCTTACCATCATATTTAACTATAGGCATGGCCTTGGCCCACTTAGTAAATTATTCTATGACCACGATAATGTGTTTATGCCCCCCAACCGAAGTTGGGTTGGAATACACAAAATCCACCGCCCACTTGGTGAAGGGATCGATGGTAACAAATGAATGGAGAGAGGATGGATGATAGCGCATCTTCTGAGTGAACACCTGGAAGGGGTGACACTTCCTAACCGCTTCGACACAACCTTTAAAAATAGATGGCCAAAAATAATTGGCTCGCAAAATTTTATGGGTTGTCGCAAGCCCGGATAGATGAACACCACAAGCCCCACTGTGGAAGTCATTTAGAACAGACTCAGCTTCTTTGTGAGTAAAGAAATGATGAAAGATACTTTCTACTCCTCGACGATACAAAGTGTCGTTGAATATAAGGTAGTTCTTAGCTTGGTATCGTATATGTCGTCAGTGATCTCTTGAGAGATGTTGAGGGAACTTCAAAGTTTTAAGGTAAACAACAATATCTCCATACCATGGGTCTGACGATGAGACAAGGAAAATGTGTTCATCCGAAAATGAATCAACGTTAATAACATCCTCATCTAACCAAGGGAATTTAGATATTAACTCCGCAAAAACTAGCGATTTCTTGGATTTTACAAAGGCAAAATCGAGATCAAATTCTTGTAAAATGAAAATCCATTTATTGCATTTTCCCCCTATGATAGGCCTAGTAAAAGGACATATTTAAATGGATTGACATTGGAAACCACAATAGTTTTTCAAAGCAATATATAGTGTCACAATCGTTGAACTGTGTGAACGGAAGCCAAAGCTAGATTTTCAACATGAGAATATTTGAGTTCAGGGCCGACTAAGTTTTGACTAAGATATTAAATGACGTGCTCACGAAGCTTGTCATCCTGCTGAACCAACACCATACCAATCATCTCTTTGGATGCGGTGATATAAAGAAAGTAATCTCTACTATAGTTAGGAGACTTCAACAGAGGTGTTGATACCAAATCTTTCTTCAAAGGATTGAAGGATTCTTGGGCTCACTCATCCCAGATAAAAGGAGTGTCCTTCTTTAAGAGATGCATGAATCCCTTAGTAATATTGGCATAGTTCACTATAAATCATCATAAAAAGTTAGCTTTCCCCTATAAACCTTGAATTTTATGAATAGTGCAAAGGGGAGGAAATCAAAGTATTGCCTCAACCTTTAACGAATCTACCACGATCCTAGTCTATGAGACTAAGAATCCTAGAATTCAACCTGACCTAATGAAAAATATGCATTTATGAGGGTTCAAACGGATGCGGTAATGGTGGTATCTTTCAAAAACTATTCGAAGGTGGGTAGGGTGATCCACTCTCTTATGGGAGTGAGCAACAAGATTGTCGAGATAGGCTTCAAATATATGGTTGAGATCGTGAAATGAGAAGGTCGTAGCTCATTGGAAGGTTGCTCCAGCGTTCTTAAGGCTGAAAGGAATCTTCCAGTATGCGAATGTACCCCAAGGAAAAACAAATTTCTTCTTATGTTGGTCCCCAGGCTTAATCTGAATTTGGTTATACCTTGAAAATTTGTCCATAAAATAAAAAACTTCGCTTCCCGCACACTCATCGAGAATCTAATCAATGAAGGGTGTTGGGAATTTTTATTTGGGATAGGTCTTATTCAAGTCTCAAAAATCCATGCATACATGGATGGTTCCTTGTTTTTTATTCATAGGGATAGGATTGGATACCCATTCCGTCAAGGGAACCAGGTAGATAAAACCAACATTAAGAAGTTTTTCTACCTCTTCCTTAATAACAGGGGCCTTCCTAGGATTGACATCTCTAAGTCATTGTCGAACATGTTTAACATCCGGGTAGGTTTTAATCTCATGTTAGAAAATTCGAGGGTCGATTCCTGGAATCTCTTCATATGGCCAATCAAATACATCAAAGAATTCTTTGAAGAGCTCGGTGTAGATCAAAATTTCTTTCAATGAACAATATGCACTGATGTATACATTTTCAACATTGCCAGAAATATGAGAGATATTGATCGTGACAATAGGAGAGATACTTGCCATGTTTCCTTCAACATAAATGTCATGCGTATCAAGTGGAACTATGGTGTGAATTATTATATCGCTCAAGGTAGATATAAAATCATCTTGTTTGATTCTAGCAAGCTCTGAGAGAAAATAAGAGCGATGGTGCATATCATCCCATGGCATGTTAGAACCATTCATGGCCTCTATGATTGCTTCATCCAAGGGTAAAGTATCATTGAGGTAGTCACGTGAACAAGACGATGAAATGGACCATACGGTCTTGATAACAAGATCCCCCTCGTCTGTCTGTGAGGTAACATGATTCGGATCAACGGAAGAGTCAATAACATCCTGATACGCTATCTCTGTTTCCAATAGTGGCATAGCCATTCTAGTATGTGACTGACCTTAACAAGACGTAGTTGAGGAAGGTAGGGTCCAAGGATCCTTAAAATATGAAGTGTGGAAAGGAACAAACCTCATTGATGAAGAAGACCTATTGGACATGGTGTAGATATGATGAACCGGTGCCATGAAGTCAAAGGTAGCCATAAGATATTAATAGATTCTGACACCGATATTCTCAATTGTCAACTGAGAATTTTTTATCATGGGGATCGATGGTCCAAACGATGCATTAGGGATAGCATACGTAAAGTACAACTGGTCGATTGTCAATATATTCCCATTGTGAGGAAAGCAAAGAGTATGGAAAACAGATGATATGATTGCAGTCATATCATAATTTCAATTGCATCCTAGTAACAAGTTATAGTCGAGAGGCGCATCAACCACCTCGACATCCACCTCCACCGTCTTCCCACCTAACTGTACCAGGAAGGTAGGAAGAATACCGTGAGGGTAGAAAGAATGACAATAAAAAAAAGTCAACATGGTCAGACATTGAGAGAGGGTCGAAGAGCCGAGGGATTTCCAACATACTAGGGAAATCACACATGTTGCAACGCCTTCATCATTAACAATACCTTTGATGGTATACTTTGAGTAACCCACATGGATTTGGAATTACACATGGTAAGGTAAGAGAGGATTCACATCCATGATGTCAAACTTGATAACTTTAGAGCCACTGGGATCTAGAGCTCCTAATGTAGATAACAAGGCATTCCTTTGTGAAGGACACATTTAGAGTACCTCCAGAGTTGAGATTGCACAAGGGATTTAACCCATATCCTTGATAATAGAGTAATTTTGGGCATCTCTAGCATTAGGATTGTGGGTAGAGTGCTTGAGTACTCCTTTCAGAATATGAGGTGGGGGCTCTGGTTTTTCAATCTGTAAAGACATCTTCGGAGGAGGGAAAGAATATAGACCAGGTACAGTATGTTAAGAACTTTAATCATGAGACCGAGTTGCTACATTAACCTCATACATAGCCATATTGATGCATAGACGGTCACCATCTTTCATCAGTGGGTTTTTACTTCCACTCACCGCATTTTCAACATTCAAGGAGATCAAGTTCATGTATTGATTATGTGGAAAAGGATTAGTCATCACAGTGGGCGGTAGAGATAAAAACCTCACAACTTCCGCAATTTTGGGGAACAAGTGGGTAAGGTGATCATCTGTACAAAGATTGCAAGGAAACTTCACCTTCCACCTTTCTTTCTTTCCCTCACCAACATTATTATTCGACTTCTCATTATTAATGTTGTCCTTGGGTTTATTATTATTCTTCCCACCCTTACGATTGTTACCACGTCCTTTGTTTTTATTCCCTTCTAGTTGTTGCTTACCATTTGGGTTGGTCAAAAATTACACAGAATGTACATCCACTTATTGAGTGGGAGTGGAAGACACAAACGAAGTTGGACCTCCTACATACTAGTTTAGAGATAACTCTTTCAACTGGCTTGTCACCAAGTCTTCATATTTCACATTGGCAGAGCCTACAATGTCATCGGCATGAGGCTCGGGCTTTTGTCTAGGGTCATAGTTTGACCTCAGTGCATATGGAAGAATATATTATAACATCCCAGACTGAGCATATATAAGATCTGATTGCTAGGCTTTAAAAATCGCTTCTTCCTCATATGTAACCCCGGATGTAGAAACATCCTTTGAAATATAAGGTTGTAAAGACTTAAGGAACCACTCTAGCAGGAATTATGGAGGTATGTAAGCCGTGATCAACCTCTTCTGTCTATGCCACTCTTGGATGTGATCCAAGATATGGGTGGCTTTGTCCTGACAGAAGGCCAACAGAAGTTCTATGCTGGCATCATAACGAATCGAAAATTGGAAGTGGTTGAGGAAGACTAAAACCATCTGATTAAAAGTTTTTTACGTCCCCCCCGGTATCTCTATGTACCATTTCACTACAACCCCCGTGAGGGTTATTTGAAACAATATTAAACAAATAGAATCGTCATTAAGGGAATTCGAACAACACCAAAGACGAAAAGTAGTGACATGATCACCAACATCCTCACCAGTCTTTCCTTCGAATTTTGAAATATCCAAAGGAATCTTGGTGGGAATGGGGGGCCATGTGATATCATGACGCATAGGGTCATTCATTAATCTAGATAGGTTCGACAGATTGGGCGTGGCCAGAAAAGGGAGACGGGGTTGTGTCATCTGGCCCCAAGCTCCTAGGAAATATTGTTGTTGGGGAATCGAATCCCATCTAGGGTTATGTTATGCACCATGGCCATGTACCGGATTGTAATACCCTCCTCCAAACTGATTCAAGAAGGGTTGGTTGGGCATCATTCTAGTAGGAATGTTATGATGAGGGTTGTTAAAATTTCCCCCAGCCAGAGTAGCTCCAGGTTGGGGGTTTCCCAAGGTCTGAAACTGACCTCCCCCAGGTATGAATCCAGAGGATAGAGGTGGATTTTTCATGCCAAACGTATTGGTCAAAATCAGCGAAGAGGAGGTAGGTGTAAAGGATGGACCGTAAGAAACAACTTGTCTTCCAGGTTGACCACTTCATCTAGGAGAATTAGGACCAGGATTAGACCCCGGGTGAAAAGGAGGAAGGCCTACAACTGTAGGAGTCGTTTGTGGGATATCAGCACCACCAAACACAAATGGGGTATGTGAAGGAGCCATGCCCCCAAGTCCAATACTAGTATTCAGATTAGATGTTGGGATGGAGGATGAAAATTGTGATGTGAAATTCGGCATACTATAACAAAAAGGGATAGAGGTTATAGGGATGGACTGGATATTGTATCCCGGAAAGTGACAAAGGGACCCAAAAGGGTTCGTGGCTATAGGTTGAGCATTCACTATAGGACCGACATGGGTGATGATAGGAACTTCTAGCACTACAACCATTATGGTTGAAGGTGTCGAAGGAGTACCATTAACTATAGTGGGTATGGGAGTTGAAGGACTCCTAATATCTTTCTGACTCGATTCAGTACTCATCCTTGTATGATCACAAGTCTTGTAACTAGAGGTGTGTATACCGTGTTTGATAACTTTACGCCTTTTAGAAGGAAAAGACTCAAGATGCGGTGGTAACCATAACAAATGACGAGGCCTATGAGGAAGTTGGTCTGGCTCCACGATGACTCAAGAATTGAGATATAAAAACAAATCCTAAGGCCAACTAGTAATCAAAGAGCACACCAAAATAAACAAAAGGCCAATATGCACACAAACAGAATAAAGTGGCTAAAAGGGGTTTCCCTTCCTAAAGTAGGTATGCCTCACCCAAGAGGGGCCTGAGACTCCCTGCAAAAGATCAGAGGTATCATAATCAATTATAAGGGCCCTAGTGGGATTAACAACTAGTCAGTAAAATCCCCCCAGAGAGTTAATCCTCCCTAAAGGCTGTGTATTTTCCAACCCTTATCTAACCCAGGGTACCTACAGAATAACCCCTGCAAGTAACCTATGTGGTACATATGTCAAGAAACCAAGCAACCACGATATAACCGATGCACAAGAGAATAGTGCTAAGTCAGGTCTATCATATGGGCAGGGTAGCAAAGCCCAAAACCTTGGAAGCACTGCCTCTCATAGAGGTAAAGGTACTAGCAAGATCCTCATATACAAATAGATCCTAAGAAATATATCTAACACTAAGAAGGTATTAGGGGGATATCCCCTCAACTAACTTCATGCAACCTAGTGATTAAATATGGTGTAAGATGAGCCTCCTAACACCACCAATTCTACAATGGATTTCACCACTCCCTTAGTCAGACACATATGTTTATTTAATAGACTTGGGTAAGTTTACTCACAAAATCCTATTCCAAGGCTCTAAATCCTAAGCTAGTTTGTGCACCCTAGAAAATAAAATTGTTTCTAATCAATTTAAAAGTATCAGTGTTTCTTTTAGTGGCCTTTCTTACTCAAAAAGGTGTGGTAGTGAAACTAATGATGTTATGACTCAAAAAGTAAAATAAATGAATATGAATAAAATACAAAGTCCTAACTTCAATTCCCAATAAATGATAAGCTTTTCAAAATGCAATTTTCAATTTAATTCTGCAATTCAAAATAAGATGCAATCTTTCCACACATGTACTAAGATCAATGATAAGAACCCAAAATATGAAATGCCAACAATGCAAAATGCTATTATTTTTGTATTTTCAATATAAAAGAATGAAAATGCAAGGAATGAACAACAACTTGATATAAATATTCTACTAAATGTAATCAGATACAAAACAAGTAGGATATCAAGAAACAAACACCCAACCCAAGATGCAAGGACAATAAATGAAAAGGATGATGATAAATGCATTGCCCAGAAATTCAACTAAAGAAAGGTTTCCTATCACTTTGCAGGCACTTAATAGTCATAACAGATACCTAAGAAGACTCAACAACCATCAAAACTTACCCAGCAAGCATCAAACTCAACAACCAAGCTCACAAGAATGATGTACACGGTTGTTTAGGATAAAACCATGTATACATGCTTATTGCAGAAGGACAACACGCGTATGTACGCGACATTCAGGTAAAAACCCATGTATATTTATCAAAACACTGTCAGGTTAAGGATAAGGTTAAAAAACTCAGACTAAAAAATGAACAAAGGTTGTCAAGCAATTAGACGAAAAGAAACTCCATATAAACAAGAGCAATCAAAGGATAAAAACACTCCAAACCCCAAAAAGAAGATTCAATCCACAGTATGGTCGCCAATTTTGTTACGAGAAAAATCTCTCTATGGCATGGGGTAAACCACAACATATGGAAATGACTGCAGAAATAAACTCCAATCTCAAGTATGCTTTATAAACAAATATGCTAACAAGACAAGATAAAGAGCCTACCTTGTCCAAACGTTCGATGAAGTCCATCGTTGAGCACTTGACTCAAATAAATACACCTACAACTTGTCCTCAACAACCAAGAAACGCAAGCATATGGTGATAATATATAAAGTTAGCACATTCAATAGAATAATCCATCAATATTCATAAAAAATATGCCTATGAAATAATAATTCAAATATTTGCAAGACATTAATTGGACGAGAAAAGAGTATTTCTATTAAAATGTAATCAACATAAGTGTATGAATTACAAACTTCCATGTCGGCATGGTTTGGAACCGATAAACTAAGTCCATTCCAGCTGGGCCTCCACCACTTCAATCCTCCACCAAAGGCAAGCTCATATAAGAGATACAATGAGGTTCTCAATCAAGTAGGGAAGAGCTTGGGGGCTGAAAAATATGTTCAGACTTAAAAGGATAAAGGGATGTAGACTCAATATGAGGTGAATAATTTCTCCAGAGTAACTTTGCTCTCAAAGTTGAATTCTTATCCTCTTTTCCACTGCTTGGATGTGGCCCATTTATAGCCTTCAAATGGAACTGAAGGGTCGATTCGGAACATTTCCAGTATATAGAAGGTCAATGATCATGGATCTCATGACGTGACATGGAAACCCGACACCATTTTTAAATTTTGTGCACAAAACCTGATGTACGCAGGATGTAATGGTGAAACCTGCGTATACATATGTTGTATAATAGTTAGGGTGCGTATATGTGGAAAAATAATATTTTTAGCTCTGGGAGCTGCAAAAAGGGACTTCAAGTCTACATAGGGAAATGGAAAAAGGCCTTCTGAGAAAATTTTCATAGGGTGATGCAAATCTTGCTATAACAACCCAAACATATCTAATGTTAGGTCATTCATGCGTTTATAAAATGTGTCATTTCCTGCAAAACCATAATATCATTAGTTTAAAATAATTTCACATTATACATAAATTTCAATTAGATTGTACATAATAATTAAAACACATATTACATACCTGGAAGCTTTTCTATTTTCATAGAGATGAGCTCATCATTTACCAAAAAGGTAACCTTTAGTGTTCCCATGATAGTGACATGAGAATATCTAGGAAAACATGCTTCAAAATGTGCAAATCCTTTCTCTAAATTAACATCATCCCATGCACATTCTAGCATGTGCTCGTCAGGGCCAGGTGTAGTACCAACATCGACCCTAGAGGGTGTAGTGGTCTAAGTGACCAGAATGCCGGTATGATGTTGTGTTAGTGTAGAAACAACATGTTGACGATTGAAAACGTCAACGAAGTTTTCCCGCAAAGTATTGCTAAATCCTATTATTATAAAAACTAAATAATACTAGTAGGTGGGACCCCCTTGAACTATTGGAGAGAAGATCTGTTCAATTTTTATGTTGAGATGATTTGCCCACACGGTTGATGAAGATCGTGTTGATTATTGGTTATGATTTGAGCTTATTGACTCCTTATGTTACTACAGCCTATGCTATTCATTAATGTCATTTGCTATATGTTCTTATCGCACCTGCACAACAAACATGTTAGTGAATTTACATGAAAGACAAGCAAGGATGATTTTAAGGATGAAAATTTATTTTAAAATGTAGAAACCTTGGTGAATGTTACTAATCCTTCATATGTCAACTATCAATGTTTGGCGATATTTTTGTAAAAGTATTCAAATTTATAAGTATTTTATATAGTTTTTATAAAATTTTGGCGATTTTTAAGGTAAAATAATGTTATGCTATAGAATTTGGGTGAATCATTTTTAAAATAATGAATCTTGTTTTTAGAAAAACCATGGAAAATTAGCCCATGAGAAAAATTTAGCCCCTAAAATCATCCCTAAAGACAAGATTGAGAGAGGAAAAATAAATGCAAAGAAAAGGGACCTAATGCTGCAAATACTACATACAAACAATTGGGAAGGAATAAGGAACAATGCAAGGGGATGGATTTTTTTTTAGCTACCCCAACTATACTACATGCATGAAATAATTGATGATTATTGTTAATCCCTAGCTAGCAAGTAAATGGTTATGAAATTATGATTGAATTACATGTTTAATATGCATATGGTGTGAAATGTTGGTGGCGCACTTGGAAAGGTGATAGTGCAAATGGTTATGCGATGGTTAATGGAATTATGTGGCCAATCCACATATGGCATTTTTGGATATATTTAACATCTGTGACAAGGTGGTGAACATTAATGGCTTTGCAATTTTGTTTGAGTTATATGATGTGAATTGGTATATGTTGATCGCGCTACTGGATTTAATGCAGTGATGGTTTCAATACATGTTTCATTATCTGTGTTAATGGAGAATTTGTTGGCATGTACTATTGAGTTAATGAGATGTGGGTGGAGGCGACGTGCATTTACTGCATGTCACCTTAAATCTTCCCATTGTCCGCCACCCTAGTCGGGCTATTGTTCGATCTTGTTGTTGTGTTTATGCTCCAAAATTTTAGCAGGGTCGAACCGCTTGGCCAACTCTCGTTTTAAGGAATTCGATTAACAGGTATGTCCTTTTTTTTCCATTCTTGACTTCTCTTTGGTTATGAAATGATTACTGGCTCAGGTGTATGGGTTTTTGTTTTTCCTAAGCGTTGCAACTGTGTGAATTTTTGGTTTTTGAATGAAAACTGGATGGTTCTTCCTGTAATATTTTGAGTTCGTAGAGGTTATCGGTATTTTCGTTGATAGCTCTCTTTCACTACTACTGGTTCATTTGGAAGGTTTTTTGGTTCAAGTCTTGGGTGGATAGCTATCTTCATGCACTTTGACCATATCCAGTCTCTATCTTTCTTGGGTTTAATGGTCGAAGGTTTTCCACGTCACTATGTTGTGTTTCACCTCAGCATTGATTGTTTCCACCACTAAGGGTCACGAAGTGAGTGTTCTGTTCTTAACTCGACCCTGTCTCCACCTCAGTGTTGTGGTAGTTTGGAAAAAGAATATGAGGGTTATACCCTGTGTGCATTAAATAAATTTCCTGGACAAATGAGAGCCTCGCCCTTTTTGTTTCCCCCTGCCATGGATTGTTACCTATCCCCAAATGAATCATGTCTTCTCTGTGTGCACACCCTTGGCTTTGAAAGTTCCACCATTACGAGGAGTTGGCTTTGTTCCCTGGTGTCGGCTACAGAGTAGACCCTTAACCCTCCAGTCCTGAATTTTGTAAAGGATATTGTCGTTCCTGTCAAACTAATGTATGGTCAATTACTGGTGAATACAAATTCGCCCAGTTGGTCGTATGGCAGTCCTGTTGTTTTAGAGGTTAGTTACTGCATTGGTGATGATAAGAATAAACCCTTCATTGCAAATTGCACTTTCAAAGATACATTCACCCTCCTTATGTTAATAGCTCAGTATTGTTACTAGAAAGGGGCTCTACCCCAATTCAATTGGATGTGTGGGTATGCATAGCTACCACAACTTGTTCAGTTGATCGATTTTCTACAACAGTGGCGAATTGTTTGGAGGATACATAATCATTGGTTTTTGCACTAATGATTATTTGAATGTTTAGATATCATCAGTGAAAATTCTTAATGTGCTCATGTCGTGTTGTGTGGTTGCAAAATAGATAATGATCATAGTAACTATGGTTTTCTTGGGGCCAAACGACCACTGAATTGGATGACTGTAGAAAATATATCCACTGAAGCCTTGTCTTGTTGGTTGAATAAGCATGAGTGTGCACAACATGGTCGATCACAGTGTGATTAAATCAATAGATCATCACAATAAGTTGAGTTATTATCATGACTGTGTGTTTGATTTTTTTAAGTGGAAATGTTGCACTGTGGAGTTTTGTTAGTTGTGCACCATGTGTAGTATGTGTAGCTTGGTTTTCACACTCATGGGCACCCATATAAGTTTTAAACATGTTTATTTATTGCAATCAATTACTTGTTAAAACATGCACGTTGTTGATGAAAAACATGTTGGATAGGTGGCCCATCTTTTAAGTCACATTAAATTGTTTTTCCTTTACAGTGGCATAACTACATTTCCTGGGCAAATTAACCTGTGCATAGCTTGTGTCTAAATGATGGTTGTTGGTTGTATGATTAATTGTCATTTCAGGCATGGCAATTCGGTATTGATTATTTTGGTTACTGCATATATATGTTAACGAATATCATTGCATTTTGATGGGCTCTATTGCAGTAATAATGACTTCATTATTGTTTTGAAAACATGACTTTTGAGTATAGTTGTGGATTGAAGAAATACCTGGGAAGTGGTTGATTTTGATAGTTACAGATTGGAATTGGGTATTGTTCGTAAATTTTTATAAAATGCGGAGTGTGTGAATGAAGGGAACAAAACCTCTTACAAATTATGTGGAATACTTACTTCTTTGTGATGGCACTGTGTTGGATATTCGATTATTGGACAGTGAACTAGTTAACTACACAATAATTGTTATTCGGTCATGATGATTGTTGGTTGGTGCATCTATTCTTACTGCAAATTTTTTTATGGATCACTTGACTAATTTCATGAACAATAATGGTTATCCTCCCCTCCCATTATCTCACTTTCCACTAATTACAAACCATTCACATATCCCATTTTCATTTTTTTTTCACTCCATGTTCTGAGATTAATTACAGTCAAGAGAATTTTTGTATTAAAATGGATGAAAGTGGCAGTGTCTTGTGTGGATTACAATGAGGTTTTATTGGTTTGTTTTACAATTGATTGTTGTTTTTATTGATCAGTGACCATGTCTTATCCCCTTTCATTATATCATATTTTTCCTCAATACAAACCCCTCACGTATCCCTGAACCCTTTTTCACCCCCTTGCTCATTTATTAACAGTAAAACAATTTGTATGGATTGGATTGCATGAGTCTGAAACATTCTGAGCCAAATCTATTTCATATTTTTAAGAGTTATCATGTATGGTTATTTAAAAGACTATTTTCTAATCGATCATGCATGCAGGATGAGTTTTTTCATTCGGGGAAGCCATAGCCGAGGAAACACAGGTAGAGGTAACTGGAACCAGGGCCCAAGAAGGCCCAAGTTCTCCATACATTTTGACGTTGATTCATAAGAGTTTGGCCAAATGTTTCATGCCGGATTATTTAATTGGATTAGGCATGGAATATTCCAACCTAGTCCTGCAAGGCCTCCTTTCCAAGCCCCGCAAGCCCCCAGTATCCCTGTACCTCCTCATGTCTCCTTACAACCTGAGGTCCCTGGAAATGATGGATGGTAGGAGATTGTTCACCCGACAGTCTCCCAACATCGTGGCTGGCCCAACTTGTCTTTACATGCTCCTCCACCTTTGAACCTCATTTCCCAAGCTTCCCCTAACCACTTGCGAGTGAAATCCTCCCATTCTAGCAAGAGATTGAATACTGAAGCCCACCATGTATGTGATAAATGAAAAACCATTGTTTCCCCCTCCTCACCCTCCAATGAATCTAATAAATTCATGTCTTCCCGGATGCATTTGAGGGACGATTGTTCCCACGTGATCAGCGAAATCAAGCCTAAAGGCTCTGCACATTCAAAGGTAGATTCAGGAAAATCAAGAGGTGACAGCAGCAACCAAGGAAGGGTTGCATCACAAACTGGGAAATATGGATTTCGAGTTTTATATTATCTATTTTTTTATGACAATTGACTTCATGGATCTTTGGACAACATGTTTTTATTTTGGATATATGAGTATTATTTTTGAAATAATTTCAAATTTCATGAGCTAAAATTGCCAAAAGTAAATAAGTTGATGGGAGAACCAAGGAGGTGTGTTTTTCTTAACTAATGGTTATGTTATGGTTGCTATGATTGTTATGAACTAAAGGGAGTCACAAGGGGTCCCACCTACTAGTTATTATTTATTTATGACCCTTATTATAATTATTACTTTTCCCCCTAACTAAAGTTAGTTGAGTTTTTTTTAATTAACTTAAATAATGAGTTGGTTTAACTACTTCAACCAATTCTAACTTGTTAAAAGCAAAAGGAAAGGGAGGAACAAGAGGAGGATAGAAGAAGAAGCATGCTAAGGTTTTCTCTTTTAGTTTATGTTGAGATAGTTCAGTTTTCATTCATTCATATATTCATCACAGTCTAATTATCTTTTATGATAGCAGGGTCTTATTGTAGACAACAATATTCAAGGTTGAATCAAATCATTCGGACACTTGTTCTTCAGATGTGTTGATCTATCTTTGATAGTCTGTGTAGACTTGTATGTTTGTGAATTAATTTTCATTAACGATAAAGGCTATTATGCAGAGTCGAGTGGGTATCAATCTGTGGCAAGTTGATCCAGCTTTTAAAGTTCTGTTTTGGTTTTCTGTCGGAGGTCCTTTTGTATGTTCCATCGGGGATGTCCAAGTTTGACTTTGGTTCAAGATTTCTATATGAGATTTTGTAAAGAGAATGACTCTTTGGTGAATTGGAATGAAATAAAGGATTGCTTTATGTCTCATCTATATTAATTATCATCTTGGTGTCTTTACTTATGTTATTACATTTATTTCAGAAACTGTTGTATTCAGAAAATTACATAAAAAGTGAATTTCCAGCAAGCTTTTTTTGATAAAAGGCTAGCCTAACAACTCGTAATTAATACTTGTGAGTTAGGATGTTATTTTTGTTGGATATAAACATAGGGTGATATTCCCATCTACTTTTCTTTAGCCAAGTAAAGTCTGAAAATGCTTGAGTAATATCAATTCATATATTTTCCTCAACATTTATTTGGTGACCATACTGGGGAGATATTCGATATCTCTCCGGTTAATTTTTATACTCGATTTTCATCGATACATCTTTCTTTTTCTATGATTGATTCTTTGATTGTGTTTCTATTCATGATTGTTCCTATTGCAAGGCAGCCCAATATTGAGCCTGATATCCAAGACCAGACCAACATTGCTTTGAATCTGTTTCATACTATTTTGGACACTCCTAGGACCCGTGTTGAGCTTAACCGTTCTTGGGAAACAATTGAATGAGATATTAGTGTTCAATAACAGTTGGAAGATAGACGTAGGCAGCCTAGAAGTCAGCAGTAACCTTTTTTTTCTTCAGTTTGGGCCTTCCTTTCATGTCCCTAGATTCTCATTCTTCTAGAAGAAGAAGGGGTTTGTCACCTAAAATCCATCCTATTGATGAAATAGGAAGAAGAAACATAGTGTTATATGTCCAACAAGATTCTCTAAGGAGGACCTTATCTGATTCATCCAGCTCGTCTTTCTTTCCCTCATCTATCATCAACAAGATGACATCTAGTGGTGGTTCTGGTGGCACTGGAAGTGCTTCATATTCCCAATCTTCATCGTCTTCAGTGATTGGTAGGTTGTACAGCCACCATATCCCTGTCCAATCTACTACAAACCCCACCAAAGTCATTAAAAAGTATGGGCTTTTTCAGTTCGAAGAAGATGCCAAAACCACACCATGGCATGTGTCCTCTCCTCTTAACCTAGCGCTTGCTACTCGCCCACTTATGAAGTTTAAAGAGCATTTACCTAAGTTTTCAGGGAATAACATTGTCAGTACCAATGAAAACCTAGTGGCATTTTCTAATTCTTGTCATAACATAGGGTCTAACAACAATGACACTTGCATGCACTTGTTTGTCAATTCCTTGGAAGGAAAGGTTGCGACTGACTTCTTTGACCTTCCTCCTAAGATCTTGTCTACTTGGGATGAGTTAATATCTTGGTTCTGATCCACTTATGGGAAATCCAAAAGCCCTGCCGAGAAGTTAAGGGAATATAATAACATCACTTATAAAGATGGTGAGACCATCAAGTCTTTCAACTTGCGTTTCACCAAGTTGTACGATAAAATCCCCGAACTTATCCGCCCACAGAACCAAGCCACTTTCATGCATTACTACAATGCATTGCCTTCTTCTTACCACCATAGGATTGAGGAAAAGGCCATCGATAATCTCAGTTATTCTCTACATACCTTTTCAGAGTATGAAGAACATCTTGAGAGAAATGGTCTTCCCCAGGGAGAATTAGTTAGACAAACAAACATGTCCGCTCTCTTACAACTAGTACAAGATATGAACAATCGTATGATAGAATTTGAGCGGAAGGGTACTGTCTCCCCTCTCACCCCTAGAGCTTCATCCTCTTCTGCACCCCCCTTCATAAATCCAGTTGAAAACAATTTTCATCCTAAGGCTATCTTGCCTCAGAGTTGGTGTAACTTTTGCGAGTAACACTGGGAAGAAACCACATGTGAGGTAAAGAAGAGTGCCAGAGATAAGATCTTTGGTAAAATACCAGAAGCTACTATCGTTGTCCTAGATTTTGCAGAGCCAGAGGATGTCATGGTTATCAATACTAGAAAAAAATCCTATGCTCCCAAGGGAAAATTTGATCCTCCCCCCAATTCTTCTATCCCAAGCTCATCCTCAACTGTTTTTGCACCCCAGGTTCCTAAAAATCCTGAGAGTCAAGGAATCACTTCCCCTCCTCCCTCTTCCAAATACAATATATTGAATCAATTGACCAACATAAAAGAAAATGCAACCTGTAACACCCTTTCTCCCCTAGTCTATAAATATAACTATATGGGTCGAGGAACTATGGAAAACTTAAAAGTGTAAATGTTTGATTTGATGGACCTTGTGTATAAGGTCGATGAATGTAAATTCTGATTATTTTAATAGAAAATGTTGTGTATTGCATCACTGTTGAAAGAGGGGACGTACTAAGAGAGAGACCACGATTTATAATGAAAAGGTGGTGGAGGGAACCCAAAACGGTTGCGTTAACCTCCACCAAACCAGTACCATGATAGAATTAATTTTCTTAGATCAGAACAACCCTCTGACCAGGAATGCATTCCTGTCAGGATGGTAGGTGGGAAGGCCTCCTCAAGAGTTAATGAGGGATGGGGAAGACTTCCCATCGGTAAGACTTCCCATCGGTAAGGCTTCCAGACCTGACCACGGACTAGGGGATTCAAGCCACACTCAATCTTGCCAAGGAAGGCAAGTAAGGAAGAGCGGTGGACAGGGAGGACCTGCGAAGAATGAAGAGACAGGAGCAGATCTCTTGCGTTCGAGGAAGGATTGAAAGAGAAATGTGAGTTCTGATCATGAAGAATAGAGAGTGAGTCATGAGAAGGAGAGTAACATTCGTCCTCGTTTATTCCTGTATAGGGCGAAGGAGAGTAACCTTCGTCCCTAAATTCCATTGATCTAGAAGTAAGAGATTGAATCTCAAAGCATCATGGCCTAAGCTCGGGTGTGGCTAGTGATAAATCCATTAGGAGTGACTGATCCTATGGTTGGGTGGAAATGACCACCCCTCTCAGTAGTCACATCACACCTTGTGGTTCTGATAAGTGTTTTATGCCTTGTATTTCGAGTTGAAAATCATGGATGCATGCTCGTGTTTATACACTCATAAATGGTTTTTGTATAGAAGTGATTTCCTTGTGTTTTGGATTGGAAATAATGGATCCATGTTTATACTTATATGTCCATAATTGGTTTATGTATAGAATGAATAAGTCCAGAATAGAAGTTTGTTCCCTTGAGAATCGTCCCATATGCTTGATTCTTGTTATGTTCCAGTTTAATTTCTTGAAAGCACCTCTCCCAGGGAATTATCTAACATCCCACAGTCGGAGCGAGTTCCTTGAAATGGCTACCTTTACAGTAAAATCACAAGTTTACCTTACCTTGTTTCATAATTCATAGCTCGGCGAATTAGGAAGGCACTTCATTCAGGCCAGTAGTCCAAGGGACTTTGTACCGTACTCGATCCCTTATCCAGAAGCTCGACTGAGAGTAGGGATAATTACCCAAGAATCATCTGAAGGTTCATGTGACCTGGGTCTAGGAATCCTGTGCAAGGATTTAATTTTTAAGGTTTCGGAACCTTGGGAGCTCGAAGCTCTGAGGGGTTGAATTTCATTGCCTAAGTTTAAGAAGGATAATGAGTTTCAAATATCGAAAGGGAATATCCTTTCATTTGGAAGACGAATGGATGAGATCCTTTCGGAAGGATCCAAGGCCTATCATGACCATTAGATTTGAAGAGGGAGCATAGGTGTTAATGTCTCGACTCCTTCATTCTTCGTAAGTAGCAATGAAATCTGACCGTATATCCAAGGATCTATCGGGACCCTCCTTGACCGTCGATCTGACACGAGTGGGTTAGTACAAGGAGTGAGTCAAAGTGGACCTATTCTAAGTCCAAAAGCTCAGGAGAGATACCATTTTAAGAAACACAGACAAGAATTGAAGTCTAGGGTTCATCGAAGGATCAAAGGTTGTAGCCTTTGGCACTTAGATATTTGAGAAATCCAAAGCACAGGAGGAGATCATATCTGGGCCATCAGATTAGAGTGTGAAGACCAACAATCATTTGATCCAAGAAAGGTGCACGGGGTTTAAGCCCTTTGAAAGTGTACAGAAGAGTCATGGAAACTCGCAAAATCCAAACTCGCAAAATTGATCCTAGTCGTTGGTGCTGGGAAGGACAAGTGGAAAAGATCATCATTTTGTTGATTCACACGTCGAGGATTTTGAAGGCAAGAGTCATGGAAACTCGCGAAATCCAAACTCGTGAAATTGATTCTAGTCGTTGGTGTTGGGAAGGACACGCGATGAAAGATCAACATTTCCTTGATTCACACGTCGGGGATTTCGAAGGCAAGAGTCGTGGAAACTCACGAAATTGATCCTAGTTGTTGGTGTTGGGAAGGAAACATGGTGAAATATCGTCATTTCATTGATCCACATGTCATGGATTTCAAAGGAAAGAGTTGTAGAAACTCACGAAGTCCAAACTCACAAAATTGAACACAACCGTTGGATTACGGGAGGATTGTAGACCATTGATATGATGCAAGCAGATTTCAGGAATTTGGGTATCAGGAGGAGAGGATAAATTTGTCTTGAAAAATCCTGAAACGCGAAGTCCCGATTCGAGCGAAAAGGCGTGGGTCGTCAGACCTACGAGGTATTCAGCCCAGCTTTGACCACTTCGGGAGAATAGAGGATTAGTAACGCCAAAAATTCCTAAGGCCAGAGTGTCAAAGTTCATCCTAGCTGTTAGCGATAGGGAACACGAGGTGTTGGATCCTTCGCTTTGGGGTTTAGTGTACTGGGGAAAATGGATTGTGTGAGAAAGAACCCCCGAATGCCGAAGTTCTGAAGCGCCAAACTAGCCGCCTGTAGTCTTGGTATTCGGTCATTGCATATGGTCCTATGCGAAGGTCACTAAAGGAAAATGGGCTAGGCCCTGACCTCTCAATTAGATACCATTAAAATAAAGGATTCTTCCTTGTAAGGAGAACACATTTTTTTATTTATTTCTCGCCCCATCGTGGGTGTGTTACAAATTGGTATCAAAGCATGGTTACAACACTTGGCCTCCTTGGTCTCATGGACAAGTCATTTAAAATATCTATTTGGATTAATTTCAAAAGAGTGACACTCTACCTTATCTCTTTCTTAAGAAGTCTGGTAAAAAATGTTATTAAAAGAAAAGAATGAAACTTTCTACTATGTGTATGCATTTAAGAAATTGAACCATGTAAATTTCATGAACTAATAGACTGTTAGCTAGCAATGAGTGTTTTTTGCAACACTCGAATAGTCAATGAATCATGGGAAGACTCCAATACTAAAGGATGGTGATGTTTCATGAAGTGAGGGATGGCTCCCACAATAGAGACGAGGAACTTGACAAAAGGAGGGTGGTGGAAACCCCTCCAAATCTGGTTGAAACTGTAAGGAGCCTCAAGGCCGAGTTACAGAGTTTCAAGGCTGATAACGAGAGATTGATAAAGGAGCAATAGAAACAAACAAAAATTAACATAGTCTTTCTACAAAGATTATCCGACATACAGAGGCAACTGCAACACAAACCCACAACCAATCATGCAGACCAGCGACACAAGAAGAGAGGTCAGAGTCCACCTGAGATCCGAAAACATGACTCCATAAGTGACCCCACTAGGAGAAGTACCGTGAAGAAGGTCCAACCTAGAGGCAAGGGACACTCATCGGGAGAGTCCTCTGGAAAGGAAGCTGACAACCCCAAAGGGTCTTCTAGTAGCAGGGCTAGCTCGCATTCTCAGAGGAAAGGAAAGAAGCATAAGTGTTCCAAAACCTATGGTCCCGAAGAGTTCAAGAAAGCCAAACCACCCTCTTTCGATGGAGATATTAAGAAGGGAGAAGAGGCAGAAGCTTGGTTACTTGGTTTAAAGAAGTATTTCAGAGTCCATGACTACTCTGAAAACTTGAAGGCTCGAATAGCCATCTTCAACCTGAATGGAAAGGATTCCATATGGTGGGAATACCTTAGGAATGTGAAATGAGTCCATGAGAAGGACTTATCATGGAAACAATTTGAGAAATACTTCAGGAAGCAGTATCTCTGAGAAAAACACATGGATGGGAAAACTAGGGAATTCTATGAACTCCGGCTTGGGCAGCTCACCATAGAGGAATTTGGCAATAAATTCCTTGAACTACTGAGGTATGTACCCTACATAAAAGATGAAAAAGAAAAAATGCAGTGGTTCATCAGTGGGTTACCTTAGACCTACTGGGATAGGATTGAGTTTGACGAACCGAGGACCTTAGAAGAAGCTATCCGAAAGGCGAGGTATTTTTATGAACAGTTTGGGAGAAAGAAAAGACCCCATGAGGACTGGAAGAGGAAGACTAGTTTGGGATTCCAGAAGAAAAGGTTTAACTCCTCAAGATTTAAGAAATATGGAAAATACTCTAGGGGGAGCCTTCCTGCTAGAAGTGTATATCACCAAAATTTCCCCTCTCAAAGTGGAAATAGACCTTTTCAGATAGTCCCAACAAATATCGATAACCTAAAAGAAGGAACCCTTAAAATGTTGGGGTTGTGGAGAAAATCATAGATTGAGGGAATTCCCACACAGACAACAAAACAGTAAGGGGATCTATAATATCCAAGAAGCTACCACCACCAATGATGTGACTAGGAGCATGCCATGAATCTATGCAGCCCTGGAAAATAATCAAGCCGACCACCAAGCTTCAATAATGGAGTTGGAAGGTACGATCGCCAACCATCCAATTTTTATTTTAATTAACCTAGGTTCTAATTTGAGTTATGTAGCCCCTCATACTACCAATAAGTGTAAACTGCAACCAATTAGACATGTTAAACCATGGTTTGTACAACTATCCACTGGGACCAAAGAAGGGTGGCAGAGTCCATACCCACTTGCCAATTCATCATGGGTGGATTACGCACCCGAGCGACCCTTAACATACTTCCCCTGGGATCTTATGACTTGTTGATTGGTATGGACTGGTTGGTTTCTTATAAAACTAAAATGGACTATTATCATAAAACTTTAGAATGTGTAAACGCAGAAGGGGGAAATATGACCCTCTAAGGGATTCAGAATCCTGTCTCAGTGAGACAAATATCGGCCCTTCAAATGAAGAAGTATTGCAGAAAAGGGTGTTCCTTATATGCAATACAGGTGTTGGAATCCTTCAAGGATGACAAACCAAACCTAGAGGACCACCCCATATTAATATAATACAAGGACGTGTTCCCCGGAGAAGTACCAAGTCTACCTCCAAGAAGGGATATTGATTTCTCAATAGAGCTCACACCAGGAATGGTACCTTCATCTAGAGCGCCATATAGGATGAGCACACCAAAGTTGGTTGAGCTCAAGCTACAGCTAAAGAATATGATGGACAAAGGCTACATCCAACCCAATGTATCTTTGTGGGGAGCACCCATCCTGTTTGTGAAAAATAAATATGGCACACTCCAATTGTGCATAGATTACATACAACTCAATAAGACAACCATGAAGAACAAATACCCCTTACCCAAAATCGATGACCTGTTTGACCAACTGGGAAGCACTACCATCTTCTCGAAGATCGACTTGAGGTCTGGATATCACCAAGTCCAGATTTAGGATGAAGACGTCCACAAAACAACCTTCAAAATGAGGTATGGTCACTATGAATTCGTGGTGGTACCATTTGGGTTAACCAATGCCCCCGCCACTTTTATGTGCTTGATGAATAATGTACTCAACAAATTTTTGGACAAATTTGTATTGGTTTTCATTGATGATATCCTAATATACTTCAAGAACGAGGAGGGTCACGAGGAACATCTTAGACTCATACTTCAAGTACTAAGAGAGCATCAACTCTACGCTAAATTTAGCAAGTGCGACTTCTTTCAAAAGTAAGTCCATTACTTAGGCCATGTCATTTCTAAGGAAGGGGTGGTAGTGGACCCCGATAAGATCATATTTATTATGGAACGGCCTACCCCAAATGATGTATCAGATATCATATCCTTCATGCGCTTAGCTGGATACTATAGAAGGTTCATAAAAGGATTTTCCAAGATTGGTTGTCCAATCGCTTCCCTTCAGAAAAACGGGATCAAATTCATTTGGACATCAAAATGTGAAGAAATATTTTAGGAACTGAAATACCTCCTGACCCATGCACCCATGCTAAAGATTGCAGACTCGGCTAATGATTTTCTCGGAGGAGTCCTTATGTAAGAGGGACATGTAATTTCCTACACATCCCAAAAATTAAATGAGCATGAGATCAATTATGTGACCCATGACCTAGAGTTGGCTGCCATAGTACATGCTTTAAAAATGTGGAGGCACTACCTCCTGGGAAGGACATTTGTGCTTATGACAGACCATTGTGGGTTGAGGCACCTGTTTGACCAACCGAAACTCAACGCCAGGAAAGCTAGGTGGATGGCTCTCCTAAGTGAATTCGATTTCGAAATAAAACACATAAAAGGAAAGGAAAATAGGGTGGTTGATGCCCTTAGCATAAGTATAAAAATGATTCATCTGGAAGCAGTAAGAACCTATGAAATAGATGTCAGGGAAAGAATCAGAAATGCACAAGAGATAGATGTAGTATTTATGACTGTGACCTCATACCTAAGATAAGAACCTACAGGGCTGAAGTATGAAGGATACCAAATGATTGAGGAAGGGTTGTTGACTTACCGAAATAAATTGTATATTCCAAACTGTGACGACTTGAAGAGGTTCATAATGGATGAACTGCATAAGAGACCATATACTGGTCACCCAGGATATCAGAAGATTATCATGGCCACTAGGAAACAATTCTATTGGCATGGGTTGAAGAAATACATAGCTAAGTATCTAGCTAAGTGCTTAGAGTGCCAACAAGTTAAGGCGGAACACCGATATCCAACAAGATTGTTACAACCCCTACCAATCCGAGAATGGAAATGGGAAACCATCTCCATGGATTTCATCACAGGACTACCAAGGTCGACCAAGAAAAATGATGCCATCATGGTCGTGGTGGACAAGATGAGCAAGTATGCTCATTTCATCCCTGTCAAGTCAACTTGTAAGGCCATAGATATTGCCAATGTCTTCATGAAGGAGATATTTAGACTGCATGGCATGCCCAAGGAAATTGTATCTGACCGAGATACCAAGTTCACTTCAAATTTTTTGAGATCCGTAATGGCCAGTCTGGAGACAAAATTGCTATTCAGTATAGCTTATCACCCTCAAACTGATGGACAGACATAAAGAGTAAACCAAATAGTAGAGGACATGCTAAGAATGCATGTAATGCATCAGCCTAAGAAGTGGGAATACTACCTACCATTGGTAGAGTTTGCCTACAACAACGGTTATCAAGAATCCTTGAAGATGAGCCCTTTTGAGGTCCTCTATGGTAAACAGTGCAAGATTCCAATCAGTTGGAGCAATCCAGTGGATAGAATTATAATCGGACCCGACATGCTGGAACAAATGGAACAACAAGTGGTTTAGATAAGACAAAATCTGAAGATTGCTCAGGATAGACAGAAAATTTACATCGACAGAAAGAGAACTCCCAGAGAGTTCATGACCGGAGACCATGTCTATCTCAGAGTTAAACCCATGAAGAGTTCCCTGAGAATGGGAGCCTATGCCAAATTATCACCTCGGTATTGTGGACCCTTTGAAATCTTAGATAGAGTGGGACCCGTAGCCTATAGGTTAGCACTTCCTCCCACTGTAAAGGCACATAATGTTTTATGTGTTTCATTATTAAAGAAATATGTACATGATACTAATCATATAATTTATTGGTCTGTTATCCAGGTGGAACCGAAGGGAGAATTCCTACCATAAACCTAATGCATATTAGATAGTAAGGAAACCTCACTCAGGAACTGAACCATTGCACAAGTCAAGGTGCAATGGAAACACTTTGGCCCAGATGAGGCTACGTGGGAAATGGAAGATGCCATGAGACAGGCATATCCAATTTTGTTTACTTCAGTACATACATAACATGTTGATAGATAGAACATCGAGGATGATTATTCCTTTAAGAGGGAGGGAATTGTAACACCCTGTTTCCCCCAGTCTGTAAATATAACTGTATGGGCCGAGGAACTATGGAAAACTTAAAAGTGTGAATGTTTGATTTGATGGACTTTGTGTAGAAGGTCGATGAATGTAAATTCTGATTATTTTAATAGAAACTGTTACATATTGCATGACTACTGAAAGAGGGGATGTGCTAAGAGAGAGACCATGATTTCTAATGAAAAGGTGGTGGAGGGAACCCGGAAAGGTTGTGTTAACCTCCACCAAACCAGTACCATGCTGGAATTAATTTGCTCAGATCAGAACAACCCTTTGACCAGGAATGAGTTCTCGTCAGGCTGGTAGGTGGGAAGGCCTCCTCAAGATTTAATGAGGGATGGGGAAAACTTCCCATTGGTAAGGCTTCCAGACCTGACCACATACTGGGGGATTTGAGCCACACGTAATATTTCCAAGGAAGGCAAGTAAGGAAGCATGGTGGATAGGGGGGACCTACAAAGAATGCAGATACGGGACCAGATCTCTCAGGTCCGAGGAAGGATTGAAAGCGAAAAGTGAGTTCTGATCATGGAGAATAGAGACTGACTCAGGAGAAGGAGAGTAGCCTTCGTCCTTGTCTATTCCTGTATAGGGAGAAGGAGAGTAACCTTCATCCCTAACTTTCGTTGAGTTGGAAGTAAGAGATTGAATCTCAAAGCATCGTGGCCTAAGCTCAGTTGTGGCTAGTGATAAATCCATTGGGAGTGACTGAGCCTATGGTTGGATGGAAACGAGCACCCCTCTTAGTAGTCGCATCACACCTTGTGGTTCTGATAAGTGTTTTATGCCTTGTATTTTGAATTGAAAATCATGGATGCATGCTCGTGTTTATACGCTCATAAAAGGTTTCTGTATAGAAGTGATTTCCTTGTGTTTTGGATTGGACATAATGGATGTATGTTTATACTTATATGTCCATAATCAGTTTATGTATAGAATGAATAAGTCCAGAATATAAGTCTATTCCCTTGAGAATCGTCCCATCTGCTTGATTCTCGTTATGTTCTGGTTTAATTTCTTGAAAGCACCTCTCCCAGGGAATTATCTCACATCCCAGAGTCAGAGCGAGTTCCTTGAAATGGCTACCGTTACAGTAGACTCGCGATTTTACCTTACCCTATTTTGGAATTCATAGCTCGACGAATTAGGAAGTCACTTCATTCAGGCCAGTAGTATAAGGGACTTTGAACCGTAACCGAGCCCTTATCTAGAAGCTCGACTGAGAGTAGGGATAATTACCCAAGAATCATCTAAAGGTTCACGTGACCTAGGTCTAGGAATCCTGTGCAAGAAGGATTTAATTTCAAAGGTTTCAAAACCTTGGGAGCTTGAAGCTCTGAGGGGTTGAATTTTGTTGCCTAAGTTTAAGAAGGATAGCGAGTTTCAAATATCGAAAGGTAATATCCTTTTGTTTGGAAGACGGATGGACGAGATCCTTTCGGAAGGATCTGAGGCCTATCACGACCATTAGATTTGAAGAGGGAGTGCAGGTGTCAACACCTCGACTCCTTGAGTATTCTCAAGTAGCAACAAAATCTGACCATAGATATAAGGATCTATCAGGACCCTCCTTGACCGTCGATCTAACATGAGTGGGTTAGTACAAGGAGTGAGCCAAAGTGGACTTATTCTAAGTCCAAAAGCTCAGGAGAGATAGTGTTTTAAGAAAAGCAGATGAGACCCGAAGTCTAGGGTTCATTAGCCTTTGGCACTTAGATATTTGAGAAAGCCAAAGCGCAGTAGGAGATCATATATGGGCCGTCAGATCAAAGTGTGAGGACCAACAGTTTTTGGATCCAGGAAAGGTGCACGGGGTTTAAGCCCTTTGAAAGTGTACATAAGAGTCATGGAAACTCACAAAATCCAAACTCGTGAAATTGATCCTAGTTGTTGGTGATAGGAAGGACACGTGGTGAAAGATCAACATTTCGTTGATTCGGGCATCGGGGATTTCAAAGGCAAGAGTCGTGGAAACTTTCAAAATCCAAACTCGCGAAATTGATCCTAGTTGTTGGTGTTGGGAAGGACACATGGTGAAAGATTAGCATTTTTCTGATTCACACGTTGGGGATTTTGAAGGCAAGAGTCGTGGAAACTCGTGAAATCGATCCTAGTCGTTGGTGTTGGGAAGGACACATGGTGAAAGATCAACATTTCGTTGATTCGTACATCAGGGATTTCAAAGGAAAGAGTCGTAGAAATTCACAAAGTCCGAACTCGCGAAATTGAACACAACCATTGGATTACGGGAGGATTGTAGACATTTTATATGACGCGAGTGAATTTCAATAATTCAGGTATCGGGAGGAACGGAGAAAGCTGTCTCGAAAAATATTGAAACGCGAAGTCCCGATTTGAGTGAGAAGGCGTGGGCCATTAGACCTATGAGGTAGTCATCCCGACATTGAACACTTTGGGAGAATAGAGGTTTAGTAATGCCAAAACTCCCAAAGGCTAGAGTGTCGAAGTTCATCCTAGCCATTGGTGATAGGGAACACGGGGCATTGGATCCTTCACTTCGGGTTTTAGTGTACCAGGGAAAATTGATTGTGTGAGTAAGAACCCCCAAATTTCAAAGTTCTGAAGTGCCAAACTAGCCGCCTGTAGTCTTGGTATTCAATCATCACATATGGTCCTATGCGAAGGTCACCGAAGGAAAAGGGGCTAGGCCCTGACCTCTCAATTAGAGACCATTAAAAGAAAGGATTCATCCTTGCAAGAAGAACAAAATTTTTATTTATTTCTTTCCCCATCGTGGGTGTTTTACACAACCCTCCTAGACATGGTTGTCGTCCTTGAACAACAGTTGCATCTTAAACAATTCATGGAAGGAAAATCTTTCGTTGTAGCCAATCTTTCCGAAGAGGTAGACGAAGAGGATTCTTCTGTAAATAAAGTAGGTGTACATAACTTTAGATAACCTATAAAAAAACCCCCTATTTATATTTCTGTAAATATCATGGATAAGATTGCCCATTGTTTCCTCATTAATGGTGGTTCAAGCCCAAGTGTGATGTCGAAGGTTATTATGGAAGAGCTAGTCTTATCTCGTACAAACAAAAATGCCAGAAGCATACTCTCCTATAATAGTCTACAAAAAACAACCATAGACGAGATTAAAGATGTAAACTTGGTTTTATGCGCTCACCCTGAGATAAGGACAACCCTCAACATTCAGGTGATTGATATGCCTATAAGAAATTATTCAATTATCTTGGGAAGATATTGGCAAGCCCTAACAGGTGGGTACCTCTCACTCAACGGGACACATTTATCCATTCCTCAGAATGGCAAGAACATTATAGTCCTTAGAGAAGGAAGAATATCACCCTACATAGAAAGTGTTCCACAATCTAGTGCAAAATACATCGAAGAAGACCTAGCAGTGTATTCCATCTTCATTGAAGAAGATAACATTCCTTTGGAAAAAATTGATTTAGATGATGATATATGGCGTATGCACTTTGATGGTTCATGCTCTAGTGAAGGTAATGGGGCTGGTATTATCTTGGTTTCCCCTACAGGAAAAATTCATAATGTGTCATACAGGTTGGAGTTTGCTTGTTCAAACAATGTCATTGAATTCGAAGCTTTGTTATTAGGCATTGAGAACAAACTTAATCTTGGTTGTGGTCACCTTTCAGTTTTCATAAATTCTGATCTTATTGTTAACTTGATTCATAAGATATGCTCTCCTAGAAACAAGTTGATAGAACAATACTCCCAAACTATTTGGGCACTTGTCTCAAACCTCCTATCTTTCAACATTACTCATATCAAGAAGAATTTGAAGTCAATGGCTGATTGATTATCTTTCTGTGTAGCCTCTCCTAATCATCAACTCCTACCTCACAGGACTGATTGTGCTTTCCAATATTTACATCGTTCTTACATTTCTGAAAAGGAAGAATCTTGGAAGGCCATCCCTAACGATGAGAGAATTTGTCTTGTCATTCAAAATGAACCTCTTGAGCCCGGGGAGATTATATCTACAGAAAACAATGAGATTCCTGAGGCCTTGACTCCTCTTGAAAGTTCAATTTCATTGAGTATTGTAGGAAACAAAGAAAAACAGAAAGAAGAGGAGTTACAAAAGAAGGTGGTTGAAACCATCTCCATGAACATTAGGACAACTGGATCTTCAACAAACATTAAAATAAATGTTCGGAGTTCTGATAAAGAAGAGATGAGGTCTGTCGAGTTGCTTGGTGGATTTCAAAATGTTTTTTCTTAGTTTAATGTGGGTCTTCATGGTTTTGATCCAAATCTTGTTAAATGTACTATGAAACCATCTAGGAAAAAACAAGGACTTGTTAACTCTACATTGAAAGTAACCTTTCGAAGGGAGTTGAGATATTTCTTAAGGACTGAAATATTTTTTTTAGTCCACCCTAAATGGGTTTCAAATTGGGAACCTGCTTCAAAGGCCACTGATAATATTAGAACTTACGTTAGTCTTCGAAATTTCAGGCCAGTAATTATGATAAACCCTTTCCCTCCTCTTAGTACGGAAATGTTTCTGCAATAGGTTGTAGAGTTTTTTGGACACACCTACCACTTCCCTAAATGAGTGTGGGGATCTTTTACCAAAACTTCCCTCTTGCACAAAAACTCATCAATTAGCATTCAACATTTATTCATTACCCATTGTTGTCATTTATAACCAATTAGATGTGAGCACATATCAGCAACATATATCAGCAATATATCATCAAAAATTCATCACCATAAAGAACACAAGATGTATGTACAATTTTATTTTTATTACGGACTACAATCCTTGGGGTTTATCAACAACAACTGAATAGAGTACAACTCTGTAAGATCACCTTCTCTATAATGCAAGAATAATCTTACACCCTCAGCATCAACTGAGATGAGGAAACAATCCTCAACAGATGTCAATATGTCAACAAGTACGTGACCTGTCAGTAGTGTAGGCCGTGTGTGCACGTGCCTTGGCTCACTATAGCCCGCGTGTACACGTGGCCAGTGTATAATGCAACAAGTGTATGCTTCTGAGAAACTAGGGTTTTTCTTTGCTTCACATGCTCAGATTCTTTGCAACCTGCAATCACTTTCTCTTATGTCTTCCACTGTCCAAACTGACCCACAGCCAATCAAAATACATCCAAGTTCTCCAATAGCTTGCTCATGCTCCTCAACAAATCAATATGAATGCTATCTCAATCATGTATAAACACCTAGTATACCATAGAAATCATGTCACTACTGAATCAGAAGAGTGTTTCTCACTCCAACAACCAAATCAACCAAACTGAACCACATCATAGAAGCCATACCAATAATTCCCTAAGCATTCACAACACATCAAAAAATTGTATCCATCAAGACAATAATGTAACCATACCAGTGTCTCAGTGATAGATCTGAGGCCATAGAATGAAGATATGGAACCTGCCTCATGATCCAAGAGCTTGGCACCAGCTCAAACACAAATCTCCATGATTTTATCCACTCCATGCTCCTTGTACACAGTCAAGCCATGTGTACATTCACCCTATACATAGACAGCCCACATGTACACGCACCCTATACACAGACATCTCGCGTGGGCATCAGAAAATAGGGTTTTCTGTGAATCCGAGAATTTTGTCGTCAAGATCTCCGGCATTGCCGAAACTTTGATGCATCCATGAGATCCTCCTCTCGCTCTATTCCTTAGATAGATATTCAATCATGCTCAAGAGATCCACACCAATAAGATTCTCTCACAAGAATATCTCCATCAATACTCCAAAAGATATTCACAAGAAGCTCTACATTGATCCACAAAAAGGATTCTCACCAAATGTACATTTTACAAGAGATCCTAGCTTTTTATTTATACTTTCATTTTCTAGGTCACTTAACCCATTTTTAGGTTACTTGACCCATTTCTAGGTCACTTAACCTATTTTCCTTATTTTAGGGTTAACCACTTTCCATGAATAGAAAGTTCTCCAATATTTTATCATTTAAATATTCCTTCTTGATTTTGTCACTTCATTTTATCATTTAAATAATCTTTCTTGATTTTTTCACTTTACTTTATCATTTAAATAATGATTTCTTCTTTTCAAGAACTTTGACTTCTTTGACCTTTAGGGGCTTCAAGCCATCATATGGGGGTCCTTCAACTTCGTAGAGCCATGACTCTCAAACCGTGAGGAGTTGTGTGACATTCCACATACCACCGGAAATGGCATGTCAAGCACTATCCATCTAGGATAGTTTCACCAACAGCTTCATTGATCTTCATCTCATTAATCCACATGCAAACATGGGTCCTCCAACCGTTCTTCTAGAATAACTCAATCCGTAAAGTGTCTTCCCGTGAGGGATTTCACCATAAGGGGACCACTTTGGAGTTCATTCATTTGTGCACCTTATCAACCATGATAAGACAATAATGATTCATCTTTGCATCAATTCACCACTGCATCATATATATCAACTATGCATCATGTATCAATGACAACTCATTGATCCATCTTCATCAATGCATGATATCAACGATCCATCTTTATCAATTGGTTTCCACTTTGACATCTATCATTCTCATCAAGGAAAATGCATATACATTGTTCATCAATTATCAATCAATCAATTACTTGACATCAATCAATGAAATCAATCAATCAAACCATTTACATCAATGACATATGATCCAACAATCTCCCAAATAATCAAACCATTGGCATCACTGACAACATGATTTAACAATGTCCCCCTTTGGCATTGATGGCAATACTAACATTGATGTCAACTCCAATTACCAATTATTGATGCCAACATGTATACAAAGCATGCTCTTCATCAATAGTCAATGTGACTATCTCTCCACATCAATCTCTCCCATCAATAGACATCAATCACATCAATGTGATTATCTCTCCCCCTTTGACATCAATGGCAAAGGGGCATTCTCCTCTTGGGACTTCTCCCCCTGTCTTGTTGCCACTGAATAATCTCTCCCCTTTTGAACAAGGGATATCAATCTGATGTAATGCTGAAAATACATTTATCATGCTCCCTCTATGACCATTTCTCCCCCTGGAATTATGCCTCTGTGCTCTTTCTTCAAATATAGGGATCTTTTCTAGGTATGCATCTGATAAATATCTCCTCCTAGAATCATGGGAATAAGAATGACTCCCCCAAAGGGTATGTCTCCCCCTATCTTCTCTACAATATGAACAATATGCTACCATATGACGATCCTTGGACCTGGTCATGCATCAAACTTGTGCCATACCATACATCATGAAACAAAAGATATGTCACCAATGAAATAGAGAATCATGAACGAATATATCAACCAAGTACATCATGTACCAAAATGTTCCCACCATGCACAACACCCATGTACATCAACCATGTACATCAACAATGTGCCAAAAGATATCATCCATGAAAATGTATCCACCATATGCCAACATGTGCATCTACCAATATGCCAACATGTGCATCTACCAATTATGCCAACCATGTGCATCTACCAATATGCTAAAAAATGTATCATATCACTCATGATATGTCTCCATCATGAACCAAGTGCCACAATCATGTATCAAACAAATACCAATGTTGTAAAAATCAAGTAATACCATATATGAGTGTACTACTATGCACCAATACCACAAAATGATGAGTCCCATACATGTATACCAAGTCCTCCATAAAACATGTGTCAATCATCCTGCCAGTAAGAGCCTCTACTGATGTACTAGAAATGTACCAATCATGCAACACACATAGATCAAACCATGATGTACAACATGATCACCTCATCAACTCACCAACCATATGTCTCAACATGTATCCCGATCCATATGCAAAATGCACGCACCATGATATCAACATATGCTTCCAATAATACATCATAAGATATA
>ML795674.1:169834-211937 GCA_009831015.1 Picea engelmannii | reverse complement strand
TTTCATTGGATATAATTTGTTTTCATTTTCATTGTTTTTATCTAATTTTATTTAATTTTATAAAAAAATCACTACATAATATTTTTAGGTGAGATTATGATTCAATGAAATGAAAAATCGGTATCTCTAAAAATACACAGTGGAAAATTATGGAAAATTTATATTCATAATCCTTAAAATGTTCTCTTCAAAAGGGTATTTTTAGATTTTACTTTTAAGTAAAAATTAAGATAGATACAAGGTGTAGGAAAATATGTGTTTAAAATCTGCAACGTTTTCACCTTGGTCAACTTAAAAAAATTCTAGAAATTATAATATTCATCTGTTAGATTCAAAATTATAGTCATAATAAAATAGAGTCTCTGTAGATTGTTGCAGTATAATTTGTTTCTTAAAAACATAAGTTTAATAATAGATACATTATTGTGAGAAAAAATAACTCATTATCATTCCTTTCATGTTTAAGGAACACATTGCTAAACAATTGTCAAATTGACATATCAAATCTTAATTAAACAATTTTGAAAAATAGTCATTGGAAATCTAACAAAACTCTTCACAAGTTTTGTTTTTACTGTAAAGTGAAATTATAAATAAAAAAAAAAATTTGTATGTCGGAAGTTGAGGAACTTGTGAAAATGTAGTTTTTTTTTCATAAAACAAGCAAAAGTGTTACCCATCTTCGTGATTTTACCCTTTATAAATTCAAAGGGAAGCAGGAAAAGCAAGTTTGAGGGATATAAAGGACAAGCAGATAATTCATTCCTTATTTTTTCTAAGGTTCCTAATACAAAAACAAGATAGAGTGAACAAATGCACAAGAAGTATCAATTGGATAAATGCATCCCAAGACTAAATGCAAATAAGGAAAATAGTGGTAATCTCAACAATATAGATAAATGGAAAACTCAATGCAAAGGATGATCATGACTCCAAATCAAAATAAAAATAAAAATAAAGCAATCATAAAAATTTATTCATCAAGTATCAAAGGGTTGAGTGGTTAATATGCACAAAGAAATACATTCAAAGTAATACATTGTACAAGTCAAAGAGGAGAAATCAACTACTAGGATACTAATTTTTTTTATTTTTCACCATTTCAAAGGTAAAGAACAAATGCTTTGTTCGAGGCAATATTAAAATATATGCAAGATTTTTTCCATTAATATTAATTTATGTCATCATTCAAAATCAATCATACATTTCAAGCATATTATCTCATCTATTCACATACACACATCCATTTATTGTAGTGTACTATCCAATTCCATATTAATATTCCTTTTTATCAACATCATCTTGTTTTTTCAAAACAATGTATTTAGGAACTTCTTATGGAAATTGGGGGTTTTGCCCAATTTCTTATGGAAAAGACCCAAAACCTCTCTAGACACAAAGGAACCACCATTATCACTAAAAAATTTAATAGGTGGACCAAACAAGGAAATTATATGTTCTTGTAGAAATGATACAACATGTTCTTCCTTAGCATTCATTAACGAGACAACTTTGGGCCACTTAGTGAAATAGTCAATTGTAGTAAGGATAAAATGTGATTAGTAGAAAAGTGTGTGGAAATGGGGCCTATGAAGTCTATCCCCCACTTGGTAAAGGGAAAATAATTTCTCCCTAAACCCCACTTGGTAAAGGGAAAATAATTGCTCATTAGGTTTAGGGGCACACCTAAACAATTTTGCTTTCCACTTCACTTACTCGTTGGCAACAATCACATGATATCATAAACATGAAAGAATTGTGAAACATGATGGGCTAATAGAAACCATAACACATAATTTTATGCACAGTAGCTTTAGCAGGGAAATTCCCACTAGTATAGAATTGCAAATGAGCACCATCCTGAAATTTCCATAGTATAGATTTGGCTTGGGACTTACCAACACATAAAAGAAACATACCATCAACATGTCTATGGACCAACCAATTGTTTTACATAAAAAAATGAGTGCTTTCTAACCTTAGTCTCATTTTTTCATTGGCCTACAAATGGGAAGGGCATTGTTGGTTTCACAAGTACAAGATGATGTCCTAGTAACAAGGGTCAACAATTGCATCATAGTCAATATCAAAACATTCCATTTAAAAAACAACAAGCAATGAATTCGTTTACATTCCATTTACAAATAGTCTCATACACAAGTCATTATCATGAGCATTGATATTATTGCATGGATTAAATAATGCAACCAGGTCTCCGTTAATAGAAGTTACCCATTCCCTGAAAACCTAGGTAGATGACATTTAAATTTGTGTAATGGATTAATAATAAGAATAATGTATAGAGGAGATGACACATGTCATGGGGTGGCATCTGAATGTACCTCATATTGGAAGATGCTAATAATTTTAATCACTTTTTCATGATTATTCTACAACGAATTAGAGTCAATGGAGAAAACAAGGACCAAAAACCACCACATTTTTATCTAACCAAATGGACTAGAGAACTATTTCACTAGTTAAGTTAAAGAAACAAGATTGAATACCTGAAAGTTTTAAGAAAAAGTTCATGAAGTTGCAATGGAGGTAGGAGAATATTTTTCCACATGTTTTGAGGAGGTTCCCCCACACCTTCCTAAGGCCTTATAAATCACATATAAAGTAACCACTGTCAAAATCAAGGTAACAACAACGCAATATAAATCATCATGTCAATCATATGTGAGTGGGAAGAACCAAAATCACAATATAAATCATCAAGTCAATCATACACATCAATTTCAATTAGAAATGAAATAACAAATCAAATACTTGTATATTCTATGGTTGTGCTTGTATGAAATCAGTTTAATGTTGCTCCAATAGATCTACTGCAGCAGTTATTATAACAATTAAACCGACACTTAAAGAAACAAAAAAATAAGAAAATAATTTAACAAACATTTTTATGAATAAATAATAATTAAAAAGACTTGACTACATGAATACATGAATGAGATCCTCTTGGTTCGAGAATAATTTATTGGAGTATTCTAATCTTGGATCAAACCTCCCTCGATTTGACAGAGTGACAATGAAGTGAACATTGACTTTGTTGTTGCTCTATTGGATGGATAGAGGTTTTCTCCAAGACTATCCAAATCCTAATTTATTCTATATTGAACATGTCCAACCACATGAAGGTGGAAAATCTTATGGCCACCCCTCCCCTCCCCTCCCCCTCCTCACATGACTCTCAATTCCCCAATACCCAATCTATCTACTAGAAAATAGTTGAAAGAAACACATTACGATTCATGCATAGACACTAGAAAAACAACAAATTCATAAAGACACATATGTGGTTTTTTGGATAAAGAAACATATAGAAATAATTCATTAACATGTGACATTCATTCACTCATTCATTAATCATACATACAAAATATTTCATCTCAATAAATTGTATCATAAAAAATATGTTTTCACAATATGGTACATGATGTTTCTAAGTACAATCATTTTGTTTTCTTTCTTTATGCTTGAAATGAATTCATAAAGTAGGTCATCACTTCCTTCTTCCCCTTCAATTGGTATGGCCTCTACATGTCTTATTGACGACCCGGTCATGTACTCATGAAGGGAAGGTTGTTGCAAGGGGGGGTGCGGATCATCAACTACAATAAGAAAAAATGTTAAATTGATATTTTTTGTTATAATTATTACAAGTATTTCATTAATAAAAAGAGCATTAGAGTGTTCTTTACCTTCTTTATTAGTGGAGGAAAGCAGAGTAGTTTCGGATGCGGCCATATGTTCATCTTCTTGTCTAGCGTCATCCTCTAGATGCTCTGGAGTTGAAACAGGAAAGGTTATAATTAATACACTATTTAATTAATACACCATTTGAAATTACATATTTTTAATTGTAATCCATACTACATTTTTTATATCACATGAAATACCTCCAGTACCAAGTTGTACACCACCTTCATTGGGTGGAATTCTATCATCACTAGGTTGTGTTTTGATAATGGGGACACATGTTTCTTCATTGGTTTCCTTCTTAAAACAAACAAACACATGAGTTTATGGCTGAAAATAATAATCAATATATTGTACAAGTAATTAATTATAAATAATGTTCAATGATTTTATTTACCTATCTGTTGGTTTGAGTGTTGGAAGGTTGTGTTTCCCCCAAGATGTTTTTGTGCTCAACCACACTTTTAAAGTCGTGCTTGAAATAAAACTTGAGGTATTCCTGTGTTGGAGCTTATTTGAACTCCATGCTCTAAAAATTTGCATAAGAACATTAACTTTGCTTCTTCTCTACAATTAAATTAAAATTGTTAACAATATATAATTTTGATGCAATTGATTTTTTTATACTTACAATTCGTACTTCTAGTTTCAAGTAACCACTCAGGCCAAGTTTGTGTTGTCCATGTTTTTCAATTCTGGCCTTGGTGGCTTTGGATGTGTCTAGGAGGCTGTATTGAAAATTTTCAAATAAATAATTAGATGTCACAATGACAATAAAGAATCATAATTACATTATTAGAAGTGACGCATACCTTCCCCAGTTGGGTGGTGTCTTTCCTTCTTTTCAAATCATCTTCTCCTTTGCATCTTCATGTAGGGAATTCCATTTCCTCTTAGGAATCGTTAAGGGACACTCATACTTAGGGTTATTTTGCATATGAACCCTATATTGGTCCCCCAAATATTTCAAATATGCACCTGCTTTTGAGGGGACTCCATATTTACTGAAGGAGACCTCACCAAACAGGCCAACCAACTTGTTAATGAGATCATATTTTAACTTGTAACTTTGTGAATTCCACCTTGTGCATATACGTGGAAAAATATTTAGGGCGCGTATATGTGGAAAAATATTATTTTTAGCTCTGGAAACTACAAAAAGGGACTTCAAGTCTGCATAGGGAAATGGAAAAAGGCCTTCTAAGAAAATTTGCATAGTGTGATGAAAATATTTCTATAACAAATGCCCCCTAATGTGTGAGGTCAGAGGAGTATCTGCGATGTTCGAAATACATTATAATACCCAAAAGTGGAGTAATGGAGACCCAGCTAGACGAACTAGTTGCTCATGAGAATATTACAATCTGCACTGACTTTGTGCACATGGTTGACAATTTGAATTACACTGCAGATCGATGTGAAAATATACCAAACAGTTGTTCATGGCTATGAATAGGAAATACAAAGGTGGATACATTCCAAAGGTTGTCATAGTCACGAGCAAGGCCTAGTAAAACTAGTCTCAAAATCAATCTGAATATATATGTATACAATGGGGTACAATCTGATCTCCCATGATCACTGAAGTCATATAGGTACTAGTCCAATGAAAGATAACAACAACTCAGGAAAGCTGTGACTATGATGTCTTAAAGTTTTCTACACGATCCGCCAAAGGTGCAAGTCTACATCATGTGAATAAATGAGTTGAGGTCGAACACAATGATACTTCGTTTGATTATCAGTCATTAAGGTATACCGTTAACAAACACAAAACAACCTATCGATAATGAAAGTAGGTATCAAGGCATCGAGTACATTCTTACAAGTGTGAATAAAGGTGTTGAGGTCGAACACTTGAATAATCCATCGATTAGGGGACATTGATGTATTCCCAACTATCGATGGTGGGAGAACCTGCCACTAATGTCTCCAAGCCTCTAGGTACTCATAAGACTCTAGGCATCGTTTCCAAAATAGATGGGATAAAGTTGATGGAAGGAGACTCATTGAAAGGAGAGAATTGAGGCATCTCTCATCATTCATCATGAGGTAAAAAGCAGGATCTTGATGATTTGGAGGAAATCAGATGAATAACATGTTCATGAACCAATGACCCTATGCGCCAGATGCAAGCGGTACATGAAAAAGACCCTTTGAATAGAAACCAATAAGGAAAATTGTTGACAAAGGTGAGAAAACCACCAATAATGATAATGGCATCCAAGACACTACATGAATCCCAATGTGTGAATAGATTTATTGTCATCGAACACAAGGGAAACCACCTAGTCAACGACCAATGATGAAATGTCGATTGATGGGTTCAAGGCTACCTACCAATGATGAAAGTAGGACCAGGGTGCACGATAGGACTACAAATTCATGTAACTCTGAGACACACTCAGCGTATGGCCAACATGAAAAGTCAATAGTTTTGAGGAATGGGCAACATAGGATGATATACATCCTTTGAACAAGAGCATGAGACATATGGAAGAATTTGGCAGCATAGACTCGATGATGAAATTTTTTGATGCAGGAGGTACCAATCAAACTCTCCATAGGGACTGGAAGAGTAACCAGTCGGGGGAGTAAACTCTAAGTAACGAGATCAGCTTCCTAAGTTCATGATAAACTAAAATTTTTGATGACAAGTGGACTCAAAAGTTTGTTCTATGTTCAAAGGAGACACGACCGCTACCAATATTAGATAATATTATTTTCCCTCCCATATGTTTTTGTTTTTTCATAGTCAAATGAATTCTATGATACAGAAGAGGAAACAAGTGTTGCAAGTAAGCAACTAGTTCCAACAATGGAACATACCTATGCTCAATGTAAGGAGGTGCATGTAGGATATGGACACTCGGGGGAATGTTTCCTCTTGGGTATAGGGTGTCAAGATGAAAAGGATATAAACAAGGCTCTGCTTGGATGATGATGAAAACTACCGAGGTGATAGGCTTATAATGCGAAAGCAAGAACCGAAAATAGGCTCAATATTGAAAGCAAGAGAATAAGATGCAATTAAAACTTAACGCCAAAAAATGTCCTTTTTCATGAATTTAGTCTACTTCGTTTGAAAAGGGGGTAAATTTACACCAAATAGACCTCCTTTCAAATCCAATTTACGAGTGTGAAAGAGACAAGTTCACTCAACAATCTTTTCTCTTTTTGGGAGAGTCGAAAAAGAGCTTAAACCAGACTTGTTGGGAGTCTTGTTAGGTATAGGTCAACATGATTATGAGTAAGAAATGAGGTTTGAATGCAAAGTAATGTATTATCTATAAGGGACTCCCGGTCATATAGACAAAATTATTTTCATGGGCACCGAATGGCGCAAAGGATCTAACTAGGGCACCCGTGTTTGGTAAGTCTTTACCATTCAATAACGAAACTTCTAGTTGCAGAAATAAGGTTATGTGTTGCTACCAGATGTGTTCTTACCTAAGGCATATGATATGCAGTCATAGGATGACGCAAATGTGCATAATGGATTGATGACCTATCCTATATGTTGGTTGACAAAAATACCTGTCCAAAGTTATTAACGAGTGACATGGCGCTAAAACCACAAGAATCCATGGATAAAACCACCAAAACCAACTCCATCCACTGTCGTATTAGTCCATTAGGCCAAAATATTAGTAAAAACTATGAAAAGTGGGTAAAATTTTCTATAAATAGTAAAAGAACCAATTTTACTATACCATTTGTATTTTTTACCCAAATAGTGCATTTTGGACCAAATTTCCCCTAAATTTCAATTTTTTATTGCGGGAGCCTCAAGTGATGGAATCAACAACCGTCTAGACTAGGTAATTCATCTTGCTCCTCTCTTTATTTCTAGTGGATTAATATTTTCAATTATGTCTCATTTTTTTTAGCATTTTAAGTTGCAACTTAGAAACTAGGGTTTATACGGATTGTAGATCATCAGGTCGGGTATACGCAACTCTATACACAACTATTTGCAAAACAACCAGCATATAAGAATCCCTATATGTGACTGTCAAAACTGTAGCTTGTCTACAAGTCTGTGGATATGGTTTTTAAAATGTTACTAACTCAAAAAATAGTTTGAATCTTGCAGGATGGTGCTAGAGTGGAGAGAAAGAGAGCATGAAGAGGTGGATGTTGCAGTAAAGAGATATCCAGGGGCATAGATGGCTTTAAAATTATGTGGTCTATATAATTTTTGGGCTCTCAAAGGTATGAGGGCTCAAGTGAGAATACTCCATATTCTAGTGAACTACTGGGATTTGGATATGGAGACCTTCAACCTTGATGAAAAACCATTGAGGATTGAATTTGAGGAAATATACTTCTTGACAAGATTGTCGCATCGGGGTGAGGTGGTCAAACTCAAAGCCCAGGGATCTGGGAGTGGCATGAACATAGAGGAATACATAGCCACCCATTTCATTACAGGAACTGAGAAGGTAGGGATCCAACTCTCAATCAGAGCGATCAACAATCTAAGTCTCAAGATTGTTGTCCTAATGTTGACACGGATCACAGGGTTGGCCTCTTAGCACCAGACATCGAGGCCACTTATGTTCTATTCATTGGAGTGTTTGTGACCCATGGTTTACGACTAGTGCACCTCACTGTTGTCCAACATGAAAAACCAGCTCACAGACTGCAAATTGGGTAGAAAGAGGAGCTTCAGGTTCGCATCTATCCCGTGTAGTGTTTTCTTCGAGTGGGTTCCAGGCTTGGGCCTTAGAGTCAAGATTGTTCCACATGGGCCTCACGATCTATCCATGGCACGCTGGACCGAGGTGATGAGGCAACAAGGGGTGGTAGGGTGCAAACACCCTACAAAGACGAGTTTTTCTTCTGGTGGAGTCGATAGGTGATGGCTTTGAAGGAATACTCTTATGTAGGGATTGAATTTAGAGGAGATTTGGACATGTCGTTACCACCAGGTTCTGCCTACAGAGACATAGGTATGCAAAAGTTTTTGAATTTTTCATTTTTTTGTATTTTTGTATAAGAAAACAATTTTTTTTTTGGATGATGTCAATCACTAACTAAACATGTATGTGACGCAGACATGGGTCCACGATGATCAGATGGAATTCCACGACACTGGAGTAGGCACCGGGGGGATGATCTAGTGGGAGGGGACATTGATATAGTGCTTCAAAACGTGCAAGGAAACCTATCTCTTTTGATGCAAAGGATTCCCATGGTTCATGTAGAGGATCTGTCGGAGGTGATGCAGTGACAGATGGTAGGTGCACCCCATGCTTAGGTATGACTCTTTCGACATCTCACAAATGCCATAGTATGATATCATGACACACATCCGGCGCCACAGGCATAGATGTCATGATTATTGTATCGACCGTATATGTATTTTGAGGGTGTGAGCCTCAATTTTGTACTATAACACCATATTTTTTGGAGAGATGAAATATATATAAAAATACTGATCTTCGGCTTTACTTATATTACAATGTGTACATTGATGAAAGTGTTTTATTTTCTTTATTTATGTGACAAATTCCAATATAAAAAAAATTAGCATATGCATCGGATACATAATTGGAACTTCTACGTATGTGATGATAAGTAATAAAGTCAAAATGTCATTCCAAAATTTGTACCTATAAGCATCGTCGGAGTAGAGTAGGGTCTCGCACACAGTAATTGTCATTCCAATGACATACTAATAATTGGGATTCCAGGAGAACTTCTAAAGAGAGAATACCATGTGAAATGGCATCGCGCAAAAGTTATATAACGATGCTATATTCGGCCACATTATTCATTGATGGCCCTAGGAAAATGCCACTTGAAGACACCATTAGACCCTTGGGTGAGTAAACAACCCAAGCGGTGGAAGCCAAGTTCTATGTATGATGACTGGCTCTGTCTGCGAATCCTAAGTAGACCGAAGACTTCATTGACATATGCCAACCAAGGGAAAAATCAATAAGCAATCTGAAGATGAAAAACCCAAAAAAAGGGGGGAAAAGATATATACACTAAAATGCATTAGTATACAAAGAGTTACGCCCAAGCTTGGGGTTCAAGCATAATATATTTTCAAGTAGATCCCATTCCTAGGCTCATCCATAATATTCCCTTCATAATCTTCTAATTCATAGGCTCCTTTTTCTAAGACATGTCGCATGATATAGGGACCGTGCCACATGGGTTTGAACTTTCCTGCTCCTGTGGTTCTTTGGCTTGGTCATACAGAAGGACCAAGTCACCCTCAGCGTACAACCGCAGAAAGACAGACTTATCATATTGGACTTTGACACATCGTTTATTCACTTCGATAGTCATGGAGGCATCTCGACAATGTTCATCTAGACTCTCTAGGTATACGAGGCGTTGTTCGAGATCAGAAGTGTCAGGTAGGAGTGCAATTGTCAATCTAAGAGAAGGGATTTCAAATTAAATAGGTAGGATCGACTCCACACTGTGCACTAAATGGAAAGGAGAAAAATTGGTGGAAGTCTTAACCAAGGTTCGGTATGCCCAAAGTGTTGGATAAAGCATGATATGCCAGTCGTATTTGCTCTGGCTGGCAGTTTTCTGCAATATGGTCTTAAGAGACTTGTTCACGGCCTCTACTTGTCCATTTTCTTGGGGGTAGTAAGGGGAAGAATGACCATGTTTAAACCCCAGTTTCAATGCTAATTATTTCATCATTTTCTTCTGAAAGTGACTACCATGATCAGTGAAAATATCACTCGGGATTCCGAACTTGGCTATAATTTGATTGAACATGAAACAATGTAGCAGTCTTACCATCATATTTAACTATAGGCATGGCCTTGGCCCACTTAGTAAATTATTCTATGACCACGATAATGTGTTTATGCCCCCCAACCGAAGTTGGGTTGGAATACACAAAATCCACCGCCCACTTGGTGAAGGGATCGATGGTAACAAATGAATGGAGAGAGGATGGATGATAGCGCATCTTCTGAGTGAACACCTGGAAGGGGTGACACTTCCTAACCGCTTCGACACAACCTTTAAAAATAGATGGCCAAAAATAATTGGCTCGCAAAATTTTATGGGTTGTCGCAAGCCCGGATAGATGAACACCACAAGCCCCACTGTGGAAGTCATTTAGAACAGACTCAGCTTCTTTGTGAGTAAAGAAATGATGAAAGATACTTTCTACTCCTCGACGATACAAAGTGTCGTTGAATATAAGGTAGTTCTTAGCTTGGTATCGTATATGTCGTCAGTGATCTCTTGAGAGATGTTGAGGGAACTTCAAAGTTTTAAGGTAAACAACAATATCTCCATACCATGGGTCTGACGATGAGACAAGGAAAATGTGTTCATCCGAAAATGAATCAACGTTAATAACATCCTCATCTAACCAAGGGAATTTAGATATTAACTCCGCAAAAACTAGCGATTTCTTGGATTTTACAAAGGCAAAATCGAGATCAAATTCTTGTAAAATGAAAATCCATTTATTGCATTTTCCCCCTATGATAGGCCTAGTAAAAGGACATATTTAAATGGATTGACATTGGAAACCACAATAGTTTTTCAAAGCAATATATAGTGTCACAATCGTTGAACTGTGTGAACGGAAGCCAAAGCTAGATTTTCAACATGAGAATATTTGAGTTCAGGGCCGACTAAGTTTTGACTAAGATATTAAATGACGTGCTCACGAAGCTTGTCATCCTGCTGAACCAACACCATACCAATCATCTCTTTGGATGCGGTGATATAAAGAAAGTAATCTCTACTATAGTTAGGAGACTTCAACAGAGGTGTTGATACCAAATCTTTCTTCAAAGGATTGAAGGATTCTTGGGCTCACTCATCCCAGATAAAAGGAGTGTCCTTCTTTAAGAGATGCATGAATCCCTTAGTAATATTGGCATAGTTCACTATAAATCATCATAAAAAGTTAGCTTTCCCCTATAAACCTTGAATTTTATGAATAGTGCAAAGGGGAGGAAATCAAAGTATTGCCTCAACCTTTAACGAATCTACCACGATCCTAGTCTATGAGACTAAGAATCCTAGAATTCAACCTGACCTAATGAAAAATATGCATTTATGAGGGTTCAAACGGATGCGGTAATGGTGGTATCTTTCAAAAACTATTCGAAGGTGGGTAGGGTGATCCACTCTCTTATGGGAGTGAGCAACAAGATTGTCGAGATAGGCTTCAAATATATGGTTGAGATCGTGAAATGAGAAGGTCGTAGCTCATTGGAAGGTTGCTCCAGCGTTCTTAAGGCTGAAAGGAATCTTCCAGTATGCGAATGTACCCCAAGGAAAAACAAATTTCTTCTTATGTTGGTCCCCAGGCTTAATCTGAATTTGGTTATACCTTGAAAATTTGTCCATAAAATAAAAAACTTCGCTTCCCGCACACTCATCGAGAATCTAATCAATGAAGGGTGTTGGGAATTTTTATTTGGGATAGGTCTTATTCAAGTCTCAAAAATCCATGCATACATGGATGGTTCCTTGTTTTTTATTCATAGGGATAGGATTGGATACCCATTCCGTCAAGGGAACCAGGTAGATAAAACCAACATTAAGAAGTTTTTCTACCTCTTCCTTAATAACAGGGGCCTTCCTAGGATTGACATCTCTAAGTCATTGTCGAACATGTTTAACATCCGGGTAGGTTTTAATCTCATGTTAGAAAATTCGAGGGTCGATTCCTGGAATCTCTTCATATGGCCAATCAAATACATCAAAGAATTCTTTGAAGAGCTCGGTGTAGATCAAAATTTCTTTCAATGAACAATATGCACTGATGTATACATTTTCAACATTGCCAGAAATATGAGAGATATTGATCGTGACAATAGGAGAGATACTTGCCATGTTTCCTTCAACATAAATGTCATGCGTATCAAGTGGAACTATGGTGTGAATTATTATATCGCTCAAGGTAGATATAAAATCATCTTGTTTGATTCTAGCAAGCTCTGAGAGAAAATAAGAGCGATGGTGCATATCATCCCATGGCATGTTAGAACCATTCATGGCCTCTATGATTGCTTCATCCAAGGGTAAAGTATCATTGAGGTAGTCACGTGAACAAGACGATGAAATGGACCATACGGTCTTGATAACAAGATCCCCCTCGTCTGTCTGTGAGGTAACATGATTCGGATCAACGGAAGAGTCAATAACATCCTGATACGCTATCTCTGTTTCCAATAGTGGCATAGCCATTCTAGTATGTGACTGACCTTAACAAGACGTAGTTGAGGAAGGTAGGGTCCAAGGATCCTTAAAATATGAAGTGTGGAAAGGAACAAACCTCATTGATGAAGAAGACCTATTGGACATGGTGTAGATATGATGAACCGGTGCCATGAAGTCAAAGGTAGCCATAAGATATTAATAGATTCTGACACCGATATTCTCAATTGTCAACTGAGAATTTTTTATCATGGGGATCGATGGTCCAAACGATGCATTAGGGATAGCATACGTAAAGTACAACTGGTCGATTGTCAATATATTCCCATTGTGAGGAAAGCAAAGAGTATGGAAAACAGATGATATGATTGCAGTCATATCATAATTTCAATTGCATCCTAGTAACAAGTTATAGTCGAGAGGCGCATCAACCACCTCGACATCCACCTCCACCGTCTTCCCACCTAACTGTACCAGGAAGGTAGGAAGAATACCGTGAGGGTAGAAAGAATGACAATAAAAAAAAGTCAACATGGTCAGACATTGAGAGAGGGTCGAAGAGCCGAGGGATTTCCAACATACTAGGGAAATCACACATGTTGCAACGCCTTCATCATTAACAATACCTTTGATGGTATACTTTGAGTAACCCACATGGATTTGGAATTACACATGGTAAGGTAAGAGAGGATTCACATCCATGATGTCAAACTTGATAACTTTAGAGCCACTGGGATCTAGAGCTCCTAATGTAGATAACAAGGCATTCCTTTGTGAAGGACACATTTAGAGTACCTCCAGAGTTGAGATTGCACAAGGGATTTAACCCATATCCTTGATAATAGAGTAATTTTGGGCATCTCTAGCATTAGGATTGTGGGTAGAGTGCTTGAGTACTCCTTTCAGAATATGAGGTGGGGGCTCTGGTTTTTCAATCTGTAAAGACATCTTCGGAGGAGGGAAAGAATATAGACCAGGTACAGTATGTTAAGAACTTTAATCATGAGACCGAGTTGCTACATTAACCTCATACATAGCCATATTGATGCATAGACGGTCACCATCTTTCATCAGTGGGTTTTTACTTCCACTCACCGCATTTTCAACATTCAAGGAGATCAAGTTCATGTATTGATTATGTGGAAAAGGATTAGTCATCACAGTGGGCGGTAGAGATAAAAACCTCACAACTTCCGCAATTTTGGGGAACAAGTGGGTAAGGTGATCATCTGTACAAAGATTGCAAGGAAACTTCACCTTCCACCTTTCTTTCTTTCCCTCACCAACATTATTATTCGACTTCTCATTATTAATGTTGTCCTTGGGTTTATTATTATTCTTCCCACCCTTACGATTGTTACCACGTCCTTTGTTTTTATTCCCTTCTAGTTGTTGCTTACCATTTGGGTTGGTCAAAAATTACACAGAATGTACATCCACTTATTGAGTGGGAGTGGAAGACACAAACGAAGTTGGACCTCCTACATACTAGTTTAGAGATAACTCTTTCAACTGGCTTGTCACCAAGTCTTCATATTTCACATTGGCAGAGCCTACAATGTCATCGGCATGAGGCTCGGGCTTTTGTCTAGGGTCATAGTTTGACCTCAGTGCATATGGAAGAATATATTATAACATCCCAGACTGAGCATATATAAGATCTGATTGCTAGGCTTTAAAAATCGCTTCTTCCTCATATGTAACCCCGGATGTAGAAACATCCTTTGAAATATAAGGTTGTAAAGACTTAAGGAACCACTCTAGCAGGAATTATGGAGGTATGTAAGCCGTGATCAACCTCTTCTGTCTATGCCACTCTTGGATGTGATCCAAGATATGGGTGGCTTTGTCCTGACAGAAGGCCAACAGAAGTTCTATGCTGGCATCATAACGAATCGAAAATTGGAAGTGGTTGAGGAAGACTAAAACCATCTGATTAAAAGTTTTTTACGTCCCCCCCGGTATCTCTATGTACCATTTCACTACAACCCCCGTGAGGGTTATTTGAAACAATATTAAACAAATAGAATCGTCATTAAGGGAATTCGAACAACACCAAAGACGAAAAGTAGTGACATGATCACCAACATCCTCACCAGTCTTTCCTTCGAATTTTGAAATATCCAAAGGAATCTTGGTGGGAATGGGGGGCCATGTGATATCATGACGCATAGGGTCATTCATTAATCTAGATAGGTTCGACAGATTGGGCGTGGCCAGAAAAGGGAGACGGGGTTGTGTCATCTGGCCCCAAGCTCCTAGGAAATATTGTTGTTGGGGAATCGAATCCCATCTAGGGTTATGTTATGCACCATGGCCATGTACCGGATTGTAATACCCTCCTCCAAACTGATTCAAGAAGGGTTGGTTGGGCATCATTCTAGTAGGAATGTTATGATGAGGGTTGTTAAAATTTCCCCCAGCCAGAGTAGCTCCAGGTTGGGGGTTTCCCAAGGTCTGAAACTGACCTCCCCCAGGTATGAATCCAGAGGATAGAGGTGGATTTTTCATGCCAAACGTATTGGTCAAAATCAGCGAAGAGGAGGTAGGTGTAAAGGATGGACCGTAAGAAACAACTTGTCTTCCAGGTTGACCACTTCATCTAGGAGAATTAGGACCAGGATTAGACCCCGGGTGAAAAGGAGGAAGGCCTACAACTGTAGGAGTCGTTTGTGGGATATCAGCACCACCAAACACAAATGGGGTATGTGAAGGAGCCATGCCCCCAAGTCCAATACTAGTATTCAGATTAGATGTTGGGATGGAGGATGAAAATTGTGATGTGAAATTCGGCATACTATAACAAAAAGGGATAGAGGTTATAGGGATGGACTGGATATTGTATCCCGGAAAGTGACAAAGGGACCCAAAAGGGTTCGTGGCTATAGGTTGAGCATTCACTATAGGACCGACATGGGTGATGATAGGAACTTCTAGCACTACAACCATTATGGTTGAAGGTGTCGAAGGAGTACCATTAACTATAGTGGGTATGGGAGTTGAAGGACTCCTAATATCTTTCTGACTCGATTCAGTACTCATCCTTGTATGATCACAAGTCTTGTAACTAGAGGTGTGTATACCGTGTTTGATAACTTTACGCCTTTTAGAAGGAAAAGACTCAAGATGCGGTGGTAACCATAACAAATGACGAGGCCTATGAGGAAGTTGGTCTGGCTCCACGATGACTCAAGAATTGAGATATAAAAACAAATCCTAAGGCCAACTAGTAATCAAAGAGCACACCAAAATAAACAAAAGGCCAATATGCACACAAACAGAATAAAGTGGCTAAAAGGGGTTTCCCTTCCTAAAGTAGGTATGCCTCACCCAAGAGGGGCCTGAGACTCCCTGCAAAAGATCAGAGGTATCATAATCAATTATAAGGGCCCTAGTGGGATTAACAACTAGTCAGTAAAATCCCCCCAGAGAGTTAATCCTCCCTAAAGGCTGTGTATTTTCCAACCCTTATCTAACCCAGGGTACCTACAGAATAACCCCTGCAAGTAACCTATGTGGTACATATGTCAAGAAACCAAGCAACCACGATATAACCGATGCACAAGAGAATAGTGCTAAGTCAGGTCTATCATATGGGCAGGGTAGCAAAGCCCAAAACCTTGGAAGCACTGCCTCTCATAGAGGTAAAGGTACTAGCAAGATCCTCATATACAAATAGATCCTAAGAAATATATCTAACACTAAGAAGGTATTAGGGGGATATCCCCTCAACTAACTTCATGCAACCTAGTGATTAAATATGGTGTAAGATGAGCCTCCTAACACCACCAATTCTACAATGGATTTCACCACTCCCTTAGTCAGACACATATGTTTATTTAATAGACTTGGGTAAGTTTACTCACAAAATCCTATTCCAAGGCTCTAAATCCTAAGCTAGTTTGTGCACCCTAGAAAATAAAATTGTTTCTAATCAATTTAAAAGTATCAGTGTTTCTTTTAGTGGCCTTTCTTACTCAAAAAGGTGTGGTAGTGAAACTAATGATGTTATGACTCAAAAAGTAAAATAAATGAATATGAATAAAATACAAAGTCCTAACTTCAATTCCCAATAAATGATAAGCTTTTCAAAATGCAATTTTCAATTTAATTCTGCAATTCAAAATAAGATGCAATCTTTCCACACATGTACTAAGATCAATGATAAGAACCCAAAATATGAAATGCCAACAATGCAAAATGCTATTATTTTTGTATTTTCAATATAAAAGAATGAAAATGCAAGGAATGAACAACAACTTGATATAAATATTCTACTAAATGTAATCAGATACAAAACAAGTAGGATATCAAGAAACAAACACCCAACCCAAGATGCAAGGACAATAAATGAAAAGGATGATGATAAATGCATTGCCCAGAAATTCAACTAAAGAAAGGTTTCCTATCACTTTGCAGGCACTTAATAGTCATAACAGATACCTAAGAAGACTCAACAACCATCAAAACTTACCCAGCAAGCATCAAACTCAACAACCAAGCTCACAAGAATGATGTACACGGTTGTTTAGGATAAAACCATGTATACATGCTTATTGCAGAAGGACAACACGCGTATGTACGCGACATTCAGGTAAAAACCCATGTATATTTATCAAAACACTGTCAGGTTAAGGATAAGGTTAAAAAACTCAGACTAAAAAATGAACAAAGGTTGTCAAGCAATTAGACGAAAAGAAACTCCATATAAACAAGAGCAATCAAAGGATAAAAACACTCCAAACCCCAAAAAGAAGATTCAATCCACAGTATGGTCGCCAATTTTGTTACGAGAAAAATCTCTCTATGGCATGGGGTAAACCACAACATATGGAAATGACTGCAGAAATAAACTCCAATCTCAAGTATGCTTTATAAACAAATATGCTAACAAGACAAGATAAAGAGCCTACCTTGTCCAAACGTTCGATGAAGTCCATCGTTGAGCACTTGACTCAAATAAATACACCTACAACTTGTCCTCAACAACCAAGAAACGCAAGCATATGGTGATAATATATAAAGTTAGCACATTCAATAGAATAATCCATCAATATTCATAAAAAATATGCCTATGAAATAATAATTCAAATATTTGCAAGACATTAATTGGACGAGAAAAGAGTATTTCTATTAAAATGTAATCAACATAAGTGTATGAATTACAAACTTCCATGTCGGCATGGTTTGGAACCGATAAACTAAGTCCATTCCAGCTGGGCCTCCACCACTTCAATCCTCCACCAAAGGCAAGCTCATATAAGAGATACAATGAGGTTCTCAATCAAGTAGGGAAGAGCTTGGGGGCTGAAAAATATGTTCAGACTTAAAAGGATAAAGGGATGTAGACTCAATATGAGGTGAATAATTTCTCCAGAGTAACTTTGCTCTCAAAGTTGAATTCTTATCCTCTTTTCCACTGCTTGGATGTGGCCCATTTATAGCCTTCAAATGGAACTGAAGGGTCGATTCGGAACATTTCCAGTATATAGAAGGTCAATGATCATGGATCTCATGACGTGACATGGAAACCCGACACCATTTTTAAATTTTGTGCACAAAACCTGATGTACGCAGGATGTAATGGTGAAACCTGCGTATACATATGTTGTATAATAGTTAGGGTGCGTATATGTGGAAAAATAATATTTTTAGCTCTGGGAGCTGCAAAAAGGGACTTCAAGTCTACATAGGGAAATGGAAAAAGGCCTTCTGAGAAAATTTTCATAGGGTGATGCAAATCTTGCTATAACAACCCAAACATATCTAATGTTAGGTCATTCATGCGTTTATAAAATGTGTCATTTCCTGCAAAACCATAATATCATTAGTTTAAAATAATTTCACATTATACATAAATTTCAATTAGATTGTACATAATAATTAAAACACATATTACATACCTGGAAGCTTTTCTATTTTCATAGAGATGAGCTCATCATTTACCAAAAAGGTAACCTTTAGTGTTCCCATGATAGTGACATGAGAATATCTAGGAAAACATGCTTCAAAATGTGCAAATCCTTTCTCTAAATTAACATCATCCCATGCACATTCTAGCATGTGCTCGTCAGGGCCAGGTGTAGTACCAACATCGACCCTAGAGGGTGTAGTGGTCTAAGTGACCAGAATGCCGGTATGATGTTGTGTTAGTGTAGAAACAACATGTTGACGATTGAAAACGTCAACGAAGTTTTCCCGCAAAGTATTGCTAAATCCTATTATTATAAAAACTAAATAATACTAGTAGGTGGGACCCCCTTGAACTATTGGAGAGAAGATCTGTTCAATTTTTATGTTGAGATGATTTGCCCACACGGTTGATGAAGATCGTGTTGATTATTGGTTATGATTTGAGCTTATTGACTCCTTATGTTACTACAGCCTATGCTATTCATTAATGTCATTTGCTATATGTTCTTATCGCACCTGCACAACAAACATGTTAGTGAATTTACATGAAAGACAAGCAAGGATGATTTTAAGGATGAAAATTTATTTTAAAATGTAGAAACCTTGGTGAATGTTACTAATCCTTCATATGTCAACTATCAATGTTTGGCGATATTTTTGTAAAAGTATTCAAATTTATAAGTATTTTATATAGTTTTTATAAAATTTTGGCGATTTTTAAGGTAAAATAATGTTATGCTATAGAATTTGGGTGAATCATTTTTAAAATAATGAATCTTGTTTTTAGAAAAACCATGGAAAATTAGCCCATGAGAAAAATTTAGCCCCTAAAATCATCCCTAAAGACAAGATTGAGAGAGGAAAAATAAATGCAAAGAAAAGGGACCTAATGCTGCAAATACTACATACAAACAATTGGGAAGGAATAAGGAACAATGCAAGGGGATGGATTTTTTTTTAGCTACCCCAACTATACTACATGCATGAAATAATTGATGATTATTGTTAATCCCTAGCTAGCAAGTAAATGGTTATGAAATTATGATTGAATTACATGTTTAATATGCATATGGTGTGAAATGTTGGTGGCGCACTTGGAAAGGTGATAGTGCAAATGGTTATGCGATGGTTAATGGAATTATGTGGCCAATCCACATATGGCATTTTTGGATATATTTAACATCTGTGACAAGGTGGTGAACATTAATGGCTTTGCAATTTTGTTTGAGTTATATGATGTGAATTGGTATATGTTGATCGCGCTACTGGATTTAATGCAGTGATGGTTTCAATACATGTTTCATTATCTGTGTTAATGGAGAATTTGTTGGCATGTACTATTGAGTTAATGAGATGTGGGTGGAGGCGACGTGCATTTACTGCATGTCACCTTAAATCTTCCCATTGTCCGCCACCCTAGTCGGGCTATTGTTCGATCTTGTTGTTGTGTTTATGCTCCAAAATTTTAGCAGGGTCGAACCGCTTGGCCAACTCTCGTTTTAAGGAATTCGATTAACAGGTATGTCCTTTTTTTTCCATTCTTGACTTCTCTTTGGTTATGAAATGATTACTGGCTCAGGTGTATGGGTTTTTGTTTTTCCTAAGCGTTGCAACTGTGTGAATTTTTGGTTTTTGAATGAAAACTGGATGGTTCTTCCTGTAATATTTTGAGTTCGTAGAGGTTATCGGTATTTTCGTTGATAGCTCTCTTTCACTACTACTGGTTCATTTGGAAGGTTTTTTGGTTCAAGTCTTGGGTGGATAGCTATCTTCATGCACTTTGACCATATCCAGTCTCTATCTTTCTTGGGTTTAATGGTCGAAGGTTTTCCACGTCACTATGTTGTGTTTCACCTCAGCATTGATTGTTTCCACCACTAAGGGTCACGAAGTGAGTGTTCTGTTCTTAACTCGACCCTGTCTCCACCTCAGTGTTGTGGTAGTTTGGAAAAAGAATATGAGGGTTATACCCTGTGTGCATTAAATAAATTTCCTGGACAAATGAGAGCCTCGCCCTTTTTGTTTCCCCCTGCCATGGATTGTTACCTATCCCCAAATGAATCATGTCTTCTCTGTGTGCACACCCTTGGCTTTGAAAGTTCCACCATTACGAGGAGTTGGCTTTGTTCCCTGGTGTCGGCTACAGAGTAGACCCTTAACCCTCCAGTCCTGAATTTTGTAAAGGATATTGTCGTTCCTGTCAAACTAATGTATGGTCAATTACTGGTGAATACAAATTCGCCCAGTTGGTCGTATGGCAGTCCTGTTGTTTTAGAGGTTAGTTACTGCATTGGTGATGATAAGAATAAACCCTTCATTGCAAATTGCACTTTCAAAGATACATTCACCCTCCTTATGTTAATAGCTCAGTATTGTTACTAGAAAGGGGCTCTACCCCAATTCAATTGGATGTGTGGGTATGCATAGCTACCACAACTTGTTCAGTTGATCGATTTTCTACAACAGTGGCGAATTGTTTGGAGGATACATAATCATTGGTTTTTGCACTAATGATTATTTGAATGTTTAGATATCATCAGTGAAAATTCTTAATGTGCTCATGTCGTGTTGTGTGGTTGCAAAATAGATAATGATCATAGTAACTATGGTTTTCTTGGGGCCAAACGACCACTGAATTGGATGACTGTAGAAAATATATCCACTGAAGCCTTGTCTTGTTGGTTGAATAAGCATGAGTGTGCACAACATGGTCGATCACAGTGTGATTAAATCAATAGATCATCACAATAAGTTGAGTTATTATCATGACTGTGTGTTTGATTTTTTTAAGTGGAAATGTTGCACTGTGGAGTTTTGTTAGTTGTGCACCATGTGTAGTATGTGTAGCTTGGTTTTCACACTCATGGGCACCCATATAAGTTTTAAACATGTTTATTTATTGCAATCAATTACTTGTTAAAACATGCACGTTGTTGATGAAAAACATGTTGGATAGGTGGCCCATCTTTTAAGTCACATTAAATTGTTTTTCCTTTACAGTGGCATAACTACATTTCCTGGGCAAATTAACCTGTGCATAGCTTGTGTCTAAATGATGGTTGTTGGTTGTATGATTAATTGTCATTTCAGGCATGGCAATTCGGTATTGATTATTTTGGTTACTGCATATATATGTTAACGAATATCATTGCATTTTGATGGGCTCTATTGCAGTAATAATGACTTCATTATTGTTTTGAAAACATGACTTTTGAGTATAGTTGTGGATTGAAGAAATACCTGGGAAGTGGTTGATTTTGATAGTTACAGATTGGAATTGGGTATTGTTCGTAAATTTTTATAAAATGCGGAGTGTGTGAATGAAGGGAACAAAACCTCTTACAAATTATGTGGAATACTTACTTCTTTGTGATGGCACTGTGTTGGATATTCGATTATTGGACAGTGAACTAGTTAACTACACAATAATTGTTATTCGGTCATGATGATTGTTGGTTGGTGCATCTATTCTTACTGCAAATTTTTTTATGGATCACTTGACTAATTTCATGAACAATAATGGTTATCCTCCCCTCCCATTATCTCACTTTCCACTAATTACAAACCATTCACATATCCCATTTTCATTTTTTTTTCACTCCATGTTCTGAGATTAATTACAGTCAAGAGAATTTTTGTATTAAAATGGATGAAAGTGGCAGTGTCTTGTGTGGATTACAATGAGGTTTTATTGGTTTGTTTTACAATTGATTGTTGTTTTTATTGATCAGTGACCATGTCTTATCCCCTTTCATTATATCATATTTTTCCTCAATACAAACCCCTCACGTATCCCTGAACCCTTTTTCACCCCCTTGCTCATTTATTAACAGTAAAACAATTTGTATGGATTGGATTGCATGAGTCTGAAACATTCTGAGCCAAATCTATTTCATATTTTTAAGAGTTATCATGTATGGTTATTTAAAAGACTATTTTCTAATCGATCATGCATGCAGGATGAGTTTTTTCATTCGGGGAAGCCATAGCCGAGGAAACACAGGTAGAGGTAACTGGAACCAGGGCCCAAGAAGGCCCAAGTTCTCCATACATTTTGACGTTGATTCATAAGAGTTTGGCCAAATGTTTCATGCCGGATTATTTAATTGGATTAGGCATGGAATATTCCAACCTAGTCCTGCAAGGCCTCCTTTCCAAGCCCCGCAAGCCCCCAGTATCCCTGTACCTCCTCATGTCTCCTTACAACCTGAGGTCCCTGGAAATGATGGATGGTAGGAGATTGTTCACCCGACAGTCTCCCAACATCGTGGCTGGCCCAACTTGTCTTTACATGCTCCTCCACCTTTGAACCTCATTTCCCAAGCTTCCCCTAACCACTTGCGAGTGAAATCCTCCCATTCTAGCAAGAGATTGAATACTGAAGCCCACCATGTATGTGATAAATGAAAAACCATTGTTTCCCCCTCCTCACCCTCCAATGAATCTAATAAATTCATGTCTTCCCGGATGCATTTGAGGGACGATTGTTCCCACGTGATCAGCGAAATCAAGCCTAAAGGCTCTGCACATTCAAAGGTAGATTCAGGAAAATCAAGAGGTGACAGCAGCAACCAAGGAAGGGTTGCATCACAAACTGGGAAATATGGATTTCGAGTTTTATATTATCTATTTTTTTATGACAATTGACTTCATGGATCTTTGGACAACATGTTTTTATTTTGGATATATGAGTATTATTTTTGAAATAATTTCAAATTTCATGAGCTAAAATTGCCAAAAGTAAATAAGTTGATGGGAGAACCAAGGAGGTGTGTTTTTCTTAACTAATGGTTATGTTATGGTTGCTATGATTGTTATGAACTAAAGGGAGTCACAAGGGGTCCCACCTACTAGTTATTATTTATTTATGACCCTTATTATAATTATTACTTTTCCCCCTAACTAAAGTTAGTTGAGTTTTTTTTAATTAACTTAAATAATGAGTTGGTTTAACTACTTCAACCAATTCTAACTTGTTAAAAGCAAAAGGAAAGGGAGGAACAAGAGGAGGATAGAAGAAGAAGCATGCTAAGGTTTTCTCTTTTAGTTTATGTTGAGATAGTTCAGTTTTCATTCATTCATATATTCATCACAGTCTAATTATCTTTTATGATAGCAGGGTCTTATTGTAGACAACAATATTCAAGGTTGAATCAAATCATTCGGACACTTGTTCTTCAGATGTGTTGATCTATCTTTGATAGTCTGTGTAGACTTGTATGTTTGTGAATTAATTTTCATTAACGATAAAGGCTATTATGCAGAGTCGAGTGGGTATCAATCTGTGGCAAGTTGATCCAGCTTTTAAAGTTCTGTTTTGGTTTTCTGTCGGAGGTCCTTTTGTATGTTCCATCGGGGATGTCCAAGTTTGACTTTGGTTCAAGATTTCTATATGAGATTTTGTAAAGAGAATGACTCTTTGGTGAATTGGAATGAAATAAAGGATTGCTTTATGTCTCATCTATATTAATTATCATCTTGGTGTCTTTACTTATGTTATTACATTTATTTCAGAAACTGTTGTATTCAGAAAATTACATAAAAAGTGAATTTCCAGCAAGCTTTTTTTGATAAAAGGCTAGCCTAACAACTCGTAATTAATACTTGTGAGTTAGGATGTTATTTTTGTTGGATATAAACATAGGGTGATATTCCCATCTACTTTTCTTTAGCCAAGTAAAGTCTGAAAATGCTTGAGTAATATCAATTCATATATTTTCCTCAACATTTATTTGGTGACCATACTGGGGAGATATTCGATATCTCTCCGGTTAATTTTTATACTCGATTTTCATCGATACATCTTTCTTTTTCTATGATTGATTCTTTGATTGTGTTTCTATTCATGATTGTTCCTATTGCAAGGCAGCCCAATATTGAGCCTGATATCCAAGACCAGACCAACATTGCTTTGAATCTGTTTCATACTATTTTGGACACTCCTAGGACCCGTGTTGAGCTTAACCGTTCTTGGGAAACAATTGAATGAGATATTAGTGTTCAATAACAGTTGGAAGATAGACGTAGGCAGCCTAGAAGTCAGCAGTAACCTTTTTTTTCTTCAGTTTGGGCCTTCCTTTCATGTCCCTAGATTCTCATTCTTCTAGAAGAAGAAGGGGTTTGTCACCTAAAATCCATCCTATTGATGAAATAGGAAGAAGAAACATAGTGTTATATGTCCAACAAGATTCTCTAAGGAGGACCTTATCTGATTCATCCAGCTCGTCTTTCTTTCCCTCATCTATCATCAACAAGATGACATCTAGTGGTGGTTCTGGTGGCACTGGAAGTGCTTCATATTCCCAATCTTCATCGTCTTCAGTGATTGGTAGGTTGTACAGCCACCATATCCCTGTCCAATCTACTACAAACCCCACCAAAGTCATTAAAAAGTATGGGCTTTTTCAGTTCGAAGAAGATGCCAAAACCACACCATGGCATGTGTCCTCTCCTCTTAACCTAGCGCTTGCTACTCGCCCACTTATGAAGTTTAAAGAGCATTTACCTAAGTTTTCAGGGAATAACATTGTCAGTACCAATGAAAACCTAGTGGCATTTTCTAATTCTTGTCATAACATAGGGTCTAACAACAATGACACTTGCATGCACTTGTTTGTCAATTCCTTGGAAGGAAAGGTTGCGACTGACTTCTTTGACCTTCCTCCTAAGATCTTGTCTACTTGGGATGAGTTAATATCTTGGTTCTGATCCACTTATGGGAAATCCAAAAGCCCTGCCGAGAAGTTAAGGGAATATAATAACATCACTTATAAAGATGGTGAGACCATCAAGTCTTTCAACTTGCGTTTCACCAAGTTGTACGATAAAATCCCCGAACTTATCCGCCCACAGAACCAAGCCACTTTCATGCATTACTACAATGCATTGCCTTCTTCTTACCACCATAGGATTGAGGAAAAGGCCATCGATAATCTCAGTTATTCTCTACATACCTTTTCAGAGTATGAAGAACATCTTGAGAGAAATGGTCTTCCCCAGGGAGAATTAGTTAGACAAACAAACATGTCCGCTCTCTTACAACTAGTACAAGATATGAACAATCGTATGATAGAATTTGAGCGGAAGGGTACTGTCTCCCCTCTCACCCCTAGAGCTTCATCCTCTTCTGCACCCCCCTTCATAAATCCAGTTGAAAACAATTTTCATCCTAAGGCTATCTTGCCTCAGAGTTGGTGTAACTTTTGCGAGTAACACTGGGAAGAAACCACATGTGAGGTAAAGAAGAGTGCCAGAGATAAGATCTTTGGTAAAATACCAGAAGCTACTATCGTTGTCCTAGATTTTGCAGAGCCAGAGGATGTCATGGTTATCAATACTAGAAACAAATCCTATGCTCCCAAGGGAAAATTTGATCCTCCCCCCAATTCTTCTATCCCAAGCTCATCCTCAACTATTGTTGCACCCCAGGTTCCTAAAATTCCTGAGAGTCAAGGAATCACTTCCCCTCCTCCCTCTTCCAAATACAATATCTTGAATCAATTGACCAACATCAAAGAATATGCAACCTGTAACACTCTTTCTCCCCTATTCTATAAATATAACTATATGGGTCGAGGAACTATGGAAAACTTAAAAGTGTGAATGTTTGATTTGATGGACCTTGTGTATAAGGTCGATGAATGTAAATTCTGATTATTTTAATAGAAAATGTTGTGTATTGCATCACTGTTGAAAGAGGGGACGTGCTAAGAGAGAGACCACGATTTATAATGAAAAGGTAGTGGAGGGAACCCGAAACGGTTGTGTTAACCTCCACCAAACCAGTACCATGATAGAATTAATTTTCTTAGATCAGAACAACCCTCTGACCAGGAATGAATTCCTGTCAGGATGGTAGGTGGGAAGGCCTCCTCAAGAGTTAATGAGGGATGGGGAAGACTTCCCATCGGTAAGGCTTATGGACCTGACCACAGACTAGGGGATTCAAGACACACTCAATCTTGCCAAGGAAGTCAAGTAAGGAAGCGTGGTGGATAGGGAGGACCTGCGAAGAATGAAGAGACAAGAGCAGATCTCTTGCGTCCGAGGAAGGATTGAAAGAGAAATGTGAGTTCTGATCATGAAGAATAGAGAGTGAGTCATGAGAAGGAGAGTAACCTTCGTCCTCATTTATTCCTGTATAGGGCGAAGGAGAGTAACCTTCGTCCCTAACTTCCATTGATCTGGAAGTAAGAGATTGAATCTCAAAGCATCATGGCCTAAGCTCGGGGGTGGCCAGTGATAAATCCATTAGGAGTGACTGATCCTATGGTTGGGTGGAAATGAGCACCCCTCTCAGTAGTCACATCACACCTTGTGGTTCTGATAAGTGTTTTATGCCTTGTATTTCAAGTTGAAAATCATGGATGCATGCTCGTGTTTATACGCTCATAAATGGTTTTTGTATAGAAGTGATTTCCTTGTGTTTTGGATTGGAAATAATGGATCCATGTTTATACTTATATGTCCATAATTGGTTTATGTATAGAATGAATAAGTCCATAATATAAGTCTGTTCCCTTGAGAATCGTCCCATATGCTTGATTCTCGTTATGTTCCAGTTTAATTTCTTGAAAGCACCTCTCCCAGGGAATTATCTAACATCCCATAGTCGGAGCGAGTTCCTTGAAATGGCTACCGTTACAGTAAAATCACAAGTTTACCTTACCTTGTTTCAGAATTCATAGCTCGACGAATTAGGAAGGCACTTCATTCAGGACAGTAGTCCAAGGGACTTTGAACTGTACTCGATCCCTTATCCAGAAGCTCGACTGAGAGTAGGGATAATTACCCAAGAATCATCTGCAGGTTCATGTGACCTGGGTCTAGGAATCCTGTGCAAGGATTTAATTTTGAAGGTTTCGGAACCTTGGGAGCTCGAAGCTCTGAGGGGTTGAATTTCATTGCCTAAGTTTAAGAAGGATAACGAGTTTCAAATATCGAAAGGGATTATCCTTTTGTTTGGAAGACGAACGGATGAGATCCTTTCGAAAGGATCTGAGGCCTATCATGACCATTAGATTTGAAGAGGGAGCACAGGTGTCAACGTCTCGACTCCTTCATTCTTCGCAAGTAGCGATGAAATATGACCGTATATCCAAGGATCTATCGGGACCCTCCTTGACCATCAATCTGACACGAGTGGGTTAGTACAAGGAGTGAGTCAAAGTGGACTTATTCTAAGTCCAAAATCTCAGGAGAGATATCATTTTAAGAAACACAGACGAGACTTGAAGTCTAGGGTTCATCGAAGGATCAAAGGTTGTAGCCTTTGGCACTTAGATATTTGAAAAAACCAAAGCATAGGAGGAGATCATATATGGGCCGTCATATCGGAGTGTGAGGACCAACAATCATTGGATCCAAGAAAGGTGCACGGGGTTTAAGCCCTTTGAAATTGTACAGAAGAGTCATGGAAACTTGCAAAATTGATCCTAGTCGTTGGTGCTGGGAAGGACAAGTGGAAAATATCATCATTTCGTTGATTCGCACGTCGGGGATTTCGAAGGCAAGAGTCATGGAAACTCTTGAAATCCAAACTCGCGAAATTGATTCTAGTCGTTGGTGCTGGGAAGGACACGCGGTGAAAGATCAACATTTCCTTGATTCACACGTCGGGGATTTCGAAGGCAAGAGTCGTGGAAACTCGTGAAATTGATCCTAGTTGTTGGTGTTGGGAAGGAAACATGGTGAAATATCGGCATTTCGTTGATCCACATGTCAGGGATTTCAAAGGCAAGAGTTGTAGAAACTCGTGAAGTCCAAACTCGCAAAATTGAACACAACCGTTGGATTACGGGAGGATTGTAGACCGTTGATATGACGCAAGCAGATTTCGAGAATTTGGGTATCAGGAGGAGCAGATAAATTTGTCTTGAAAAATCCTGAAACGCGAAGTCCCGATTCGAGCGAAAAGGCATGGGTCGTCAAACCTATGAGGTAGTCAGCCCAGCTTTGACCACTTCGGGAGAATAGAGGATTAGTAACGCCAAAACTCCCTAAGGTCGGAGTGTCAAAGTTCATCCTAGCTGTTGGCGATAGGGAACACGAGGTGTTGGATCCTTCGCTTTGGGGTTTAGTGTACTGGGGAAAATGGATTGTGTGAGAAAGAACCCCCGAATGCCTAAGTTCTGAAGCGCCAAAATAACCGCCTGTAGTCTTGGTATTCAGTCATCGCATATGGTCCTATGCAAAGGTCACTGAAGGAAAAGGGGCTAGGCCCTGACCTCTCAATTAGATACCATTAAAATAAAGGATTCTTCCTTGTAAGGAGAACAAATTTTTTTATTTATTTCTCGCCCCATCGTGGGTGTGTTACAAATTGGTATCAAAGCATGGTTACAACACTTGGCCTACTTGGGCTCATGGACAAGTCATTTAAAATATCTATTTGGAGTAATTTCAAAAGAGTGACACTCTACCTTATCTCTTTCTTAAGAAGTCTGGTAAAAAATGTTATTAAAAGAAAAGAATGAAACTTTCTACTATGTGTATGCATTTAAGAAATTGAACCATGTAAATTTCATGAACTAATAGACTATTAGCTAGCAATGAGTGTTTTTGGAAACACTCGAACAATCAATGAATCATGGGAAGACTCCAATACTAAAGGATGGTGATGTTTCATGAAGTGAGGGATGGCTCCCACAATAGAGATGAGGAACTTGACAAAAGGAGGGTGGTGGAAACCCCTCCAAATCTGGTTGAAACTGTAAGGAGCCTCAAGGCCGAGTTACAGAGTTTCAAGGATGATAACGAGAGATTGATAAAGGAGCAATAGAAACAAAAAAAAATTAACACAGTCTTTCTACAAAGCTTATCCGACATACAGAGGAAAATACAACACAAACCCACAACCAATCATGCAGACCAGCGACACAAGAAGAGAGGTCAGAGTCCACCTGAGATCCGAAAACATGAATCCATAAGTGACCCCACTAGGAGAAGTACCATGAAGAAGGTCCAACCTAGAGGCAAGGGACACTCATCGGGAGAGTCCTTTGGAAAGGAAGCTGACAACCCCAAAGGGTATTCTAGTAGAAGGGCTAGCTTGCATTCTCAGAGGAAAGGAAAGAAACGTAAGTGTTCCAAAACCTATGGTCCTGAAGAGTTCAAGAAATCCAAACCACCCTCTTTCGATGGAGAGATTAAGAAGGGAGAAGAGGCATAAGCTTGGTTACTTGGTTTAAAGAAGTATTTCAGAGTCCATGACTACTCTAAAAACTTGAAGGCTCGAATAGCCATCTTCAACCTGAATGGAAAGGATTCCATATGGTGGGAATACCTTAGGAATGTGAAATGAGTCCATGAGAAGGACTTATCATGGAAACAATTTGAGAAATACTTCAGGAAGCAGTATCTCTGAGAAAAACACATGGATGGGAAAACTAGGGAATTCTATGAACTCTGGCTTGGGTAGCTCACCATAGAGGAATTTGGCAATAAATTCCTTGAACTACTGAGGTATGTACCCTACATAAAAGATGAAAAAGAAAAAATGCAGCGGTTCATCAGTGGGTTACCTTAGACCTACTGGGATAGGATTGATTTTGACGAACCGAGGACCTTAGAAGAAGCTATCCAAAAGGCGAGGTATTTTTATGAATAGTTTGGGAGAAAGAAAAGACCCCATGAGTGATAGAAGAGGAAGAGTAGTTCGGGATTCCAGAAGAAAAGGTTTAACTCCTCAATATTTAAGAACTATGGAAAATACGCTAGGGGGAGCCTTCCTGCTAGAAGTGTATATCACCAAAATTTCCCCTCTCAAAGTGGAAATAGACCTTTTCAGATAGTCCCAACAAATACCGATAACCTAAAGAAGGAACCCTTAAAATGTTGGGGTTGTGGAGAAAATCATAGATTGAGGGAATTCCCACACATACAACAAAACAGTAATGGGATCTACAATATCCAAGAATCTACCACTACCAATGATGTGACTAGGAGCATGCCATGAATCTATGCAGCCCTGGAAAATAATCAAGCCGACCACCAAGCTTCAATAATGGACTTGGAAGGTACGATCGCCAACCATCCAATTTTTATTTTAATTGACCTAGGTTCTAATTTGAGTTATGTAGCCCCTCAGACTACCAATAAGTGTAAACTGCAACCAATTATACATGTTAAACCATGGTTCATACAACTATCCATTGGGACCAAAAGAAGGGTGGGAGAGTCCATACCTGCCTGCCAATTCATCATGGGTGGATTACCCACCCGAGCGACCCTTAACATACTTCCCCTGGGATCTTATGACTTGTTGATTGGTATGGACTGGTTGGTTTCTTATAAAACTAAAATGGACTGTTATCATAAAACTTTAGAATGTGTAAACGTAGAAGGGGGAAATATGCCCCTCCAAGGGATTCAGAATCCTGTCTCAGTGAGACAAATATCGGCCCTTCAAATGAAGAAGTATTGCAGAAAAGGGTGTTCCTTATATGCAATACAGGTGTTAGAATCCTTCGAGGATGACAAACCAAACCTAGAGGACCACCCCATATTAATATAATACAAGGATGTGTTCCCCGGAGAAGTACCAAGTCTACCTCCAAGAAGGGATACTGATTTCTCAATAGAGCTCACACCAGGAATGGTACCTGCATCTAGAGCGCCATATAGGATGAGCACACCAAAGTTGGTTGAGCTCAAGCTACAGCTAAAGAAGATGATGGACAAAGGCTACATCCAACCCAATGTATCTTCGTGGGGAGCACCCATCCTGTTTATGAAAAATAAATATGGCACACTCCAATTGTGCATAGATTACATACAACTCAATAAGACAACCATAAAGAACAAATACCCCTTACCCAAAATCGATAACTTGTTTGACCAACTGGGAAGCGCTACCATCTTCTTGAAGATCGACTTGAGGTTTGGATATCACCAAGTCCAAATTTAGGATGAAGACGTCCACAAAACAACCTTCAAAATGAGGTATGGTCACTATGAATTCGTGGTGGTGCCATTTGGGTTAACCAATGCCCCTGCCACTTTTATGTGCTTGATGAATAATGTACTCAACAAATTTCTGGACAAATTTGTATTGGTTTTCATTGATGATATCCTAATATAATTCAAGAACAAGGAGGGTCACGAGGAACATCTTAGAATCATACTTCAAGTACTAAGAGAGCATCAACTCTACGCTAAATTTAGCAAGTGCGACTTCTTTCAAAAGTAAGTCCATTACTTAGGCCATGTCATTTCTAAGGAAGGGGTGGCAGTGGACCCCGATAAGATCAGATTTATTATGGAATGGCCTACCCCAAATGATGTATCAGATATCATATCCTTCATATGCTTAGCTGGATACTATAGAAGGTTCATAAAAGTATTTTCCAAGATTGGTTGTCCAATCGCTTCCCTTCAGAAAAAGGGGATCAAATTCATTTGGACATCAAAATGTGAAGAAATATTTCAGGAACTGAAATACCTTCTGACCCATGCACCCATGCTAAAGATTGCATACTCGGATAATTATTTTATCGTATGTACAGATGCCTACAAGGAAGGACTCGGAGGAGTCCTTATGTAAGAGGGACGTGTAATTTCCTACACGTCCCAAAAATTAAATGAACATGAGATCAATTATGTGACCCATGACCTAGAGTTGGCTGCCATAGTACATGCTTTAAAAATGTGGAGGCACTACCTCCTGGGAAGGACATTTGTGCTTATGACAGACCATTGTGGGTTGAGGCACCTATTTGACCAACCGAAACTCAACGCCAGGAAAGCTAGGTGGATGGCTCTCCTAAGTGAATTCAATTTCGAAATCAAACACATAAAAGGAAAGGAAAATAGGGTGGTTGATGCCCTTAGCATAAGTATAAAAATGATTCATTTGGCAGTAGTAAGAACCTATGAAATAGATGTCAGGGAAAGAATCAGAAATGCACAAGAGATAGATGTATTATTTACGACCGTGACCTCATACCTAAGACAAGAACCTACAGGGATGAAGTATGAAGGCTACCAAATGATTGAGGAATGGTTGCTGACTTACCAAAATAAATTGTATATTCCAAACTGTGACAACTTGAAGAGGTTCATAATGGATGAACTGCATAAGAGACCATATACTGGTCACCCAGGATATCAGAAGATTATCACGACCACTAGGAAACAATTCTATTGGCATGGGTTGAAGAAATACATAGCTAAGTATCTAGCTAAGTGCTTAGAGTGCCAACAAGTTAAGGTGGAACACCAGAATCCAACAGGATTGTTACAACCCCTACCAATCCGAGAATGGAAATGGGAAACCATCTCCATGGATTTCATCACAGGACTACCAAGGTCGACCAAGAAAAATGATGCCATCATGGTCGTGGTGGACAAGATGAGCAAGTATGCTCATTTCATCCCTGTCAAGTCAACTTGTAAGGCCATAGATATTGCCAATGTCTTCATGAAGGAGATATTTAGACTGCATGGCATGCCCAAGGAAATTGTATCTGACCGAGATACCAAGTTCACTTCAAATTTTTTGAGATCCGTAATGGCCAGTCTGGAGACAAAATTGCTATTCAGTATAGCTTATCACCCTCAAACTGATGGACAGACATAAAGAGTAAACCAAATAGTAGAGGACATGCTAAGAATGCATGTAATGCATCAGCCTAAGAAGTGGGAATACTACCTACCATTGGTAGAGTTTGCCTACAACAACGGTTATCAAGAATCCTTGAAGATGAGCCCTTTTGAGGTCCTCTATGGTAAACAGTGCAAGATTCCAATCAGTTGGAGCAATCCAGTGGATAGAATTATAATCGGACCCGACATGCTGGAACAAATGGAACAACAAGTGGTTTAGATAAGACAAAATCTGAAGATTGCTCAGGATAGACAGAAAATTTACATCGACAGAAAGAGAACTCCCAGAGAGTTCATGACCGGAGACCATGTCTATCTCAGAGTTAAACCCATGAAGAGTTCCCTGAGAATGGGAGCCTATGCCAAATTATCACCTCGGTATTGTGGACCCTTTGAAATCTTAGATAGAGTGGGACCCGTAGCCTATAGGTTAGCACTTCCTCCCACTGTAAAGGCACATAATGTTTTATGTGTTTCATTATTAAAGAAATATGTACATGATACTAATCATATAATTTATTGGTCTGTTATCCAGGTGGAACCGAAGGGAGAATTCCTACCATAAACCTAATGCATATTAGATAGTAAGGAAACCTCACTCAGGAACTGAACCATTGCACAAGTCAAGGTGCAATGGAAACACTTTGGCCCAGATGAGGCTACGTGGGAAATGGAAGATGCCATGAGACAGGCATATCCAATTTTGTTTACTTCAGTACATACATAACATGTTGATAGATAGAACATCGAGGATGATTATTCCTTTAAGAGGGAGGGAATTGTAACACCCTGTTTCCCCCAGTCTGTAAATATAACTGTATGGGCCGAGGAACTATGGAAAACTTAAAAGTGTGAATGTTTGATTTGATGGACTTTGTGTAGAAGGTCGATGAATGTAAATTCTGATTATTTTAATAGAAACTGTTACATATTGCATGACTACTGAAAGAGGGGATGTGCTAAGAGAGAGACCATGATTTCTAATGAAAAGGTGGTGGAGGGAACCCGGAAAGGTTGTGTTAACCTCCACCAAACCAGTACCATGCTGGAATTAATTTGCTCAGATCAGAACAACCCTTTGACCAGGAATGAGTTCTCGTCAGGCTGGTAGGTGGGAAGGCCTCCTCAAGATTTAATGAGGGATGGGGAAAACTTCCCATTGGTAAGGCTTCCAGACCTGACCACATACTGGGGGATTTGAGCCACACGTAATATTTCCAAGGAAGGCAAGTAAGGAAGCATGGTGGATAGGGGGGACCTACAAAGAATGCAGATACGGGACCAGATCTCTCAGGTCCGAGGAAGGATTGAAAGCGAAAAGTGAGTTCTGATCATGGAGAATAGAGACTGACTCAGGAGAAGGAGAGTAGCCTTCGTCCTTGTCTATTCCTGTATAGGGAGAAGGAGAGTAACCTTCATCCCTAACTTTCGTTGAGTTGGAAGTAAGAGATTGAATCTCAAAGCATCGTGGCCTAAGCTCAGTTGTGGCTAGTGATAAATCCATTGGGAGTGACTGAGCCTATGGTTGGATGGAAACGAGCACCCCTCTTAGTAGTCGCATCACACCTTGTGGTTCTGATAAGTGTTTTATGCCTTGTATTTTGAATTGAAAATCATGGATGCATGCTCGTGTTTATACGCTCATAAAAGGTTTCTGTATAGAAGTGATTTCCTTGTGTTTTGGATTGGACATAATGGATGTATGTTTATACTTATATGTCCATAATCAGTTTATGTATAGAATGAATAAGTCCAGAATATAAGTCTATTCCCTTGAGAATCGTCCCATCTGCTTGATTCTCGTTATGTTCTGGTTTAATTTCTTGAAAGCACCTCTCCCAGGGAATTATCTCACATCCCAGAGTCAGAGCGAGTTCCTTGAAATGGCTACCGTTACAGTAGACTCGCGATTTTACCTTACCCTATTTTGGAATTCATAGCTCGACGAATTAGGAAGTCACTTCATTCAGGCCAGTAGTATAAGGGACTTTGAACCGTAACCGAGCCCTTATCTAGAAGCTCGACTGAGAGTAGGGATAATTACCCAAGAATCATCTAAAGGTTCACGTGACCTAGGTCTAGGAATCCTGTGCAAGAAGGATTTAATTTCAAAGGTTTCAAAACCTTGGGAGCTTGAAGCTCTGAGGGGTTGAATTTTGTTGCCTAAGTTTAAGAAGGATAGCGAGTTTCAAATATCGAAAGGTAATATCCTTTTGTTTGGAAGACGGATGGACGAGATCCTTTCGGAAGGATCTGAGGCCTATCACGACCATTAGATTTGAAGAGGGAGTGCAGGTGTCAACACCTCGACTCCTTGAGTATTCTCAAGTAGCAACAAAATCTGACCATAGATATAAGGATCTATCAGGACCCTCCTTGACCGTCGATCTAACATGAGTGGGTTAGTACAAGGAGTGAGCCAAAGTGGACTTATTCTAAGTCCAAAAGCTCAGGAGAGATAGTGTTTTAAGAAAAGCAGATGAGACCCGAAGTCTAGGGTTCATTAGCCTTTGGCACTTAGATATTTGAGAAAGCCAAAGCGCAGTAGGAGATCATATATGGGCCGTCAGATCAAAGTGTGAGGACCAACAGTTTTTGGATCCAGGAAAGGTGCACGGGGTTTAAGCCCTTTGAAAGTGTACATAAGAGTCATGGAAACTCACAAAATCCAAACTCGTGAAATTGATCCTAGTTGTTGGTGATAGGAAGGACACGTGGTGAAAGATCAACATTTCGTTGATTCGGGCATCGGGGATTTCAAAGGCAAGAGTCGTGGAAACTTTCAAAATCCAAACTCGCGAAATTGATCCTAGTTGTTGGTGTTGGGAAGGACACATGGTGAAAGATTAGCATTTTTCTGATTCACACGTTGGGGATTTTGAAGGCAAGAGTCGTGGAAACTCGTGAAATCGATCCTAGTCGTTGGTGTTGGGAAGGACACATGGTGAAAGATCAACATTTCGTTGATTCGTACATCAGGGATTTCAAAGGAAAGAGTCGTAGAAATTCACAAAGTCCGAACTCGCGAAATTGAACACAACCATTGGATTACGGGAGGATTGTAGACATTTTATATGACGCGAGTGAATTTCAATAATTCAGGTATCGGGAGGAACGGAGAAAGCTGTCTCGAAAAATATTGAAACGCGAAGTCCCGATTTGAGTGAGAAGGCGTGGGCCATTAGACCTATGAGGTAGTCATCCCGACATTGAACACTTTGGGAGAATAGAGGTTTAGTAATGCCAAAACTCCCAAAGGCTAGAGTGTCGAAGTTCATCCTAGCCATTGGTGATAGGGAACACGGGGCATTGGATCCTTCACTTCGGGTTTTAGTGTACCAGGGAAAATTGATTGTGTGAGTAAGAACCCCCAAATTTCAAAGTTCTGAAGTGCCAAACTAGCCGCCTGTAGTCTTGGTATTCAATCATCACATATGGTCCTATGCGAAGGTCACCGAAGGAAAAGGGGCTAGGCCCTGACCTCTCAATTAGAGACCATTAAAAGAAAGGATTCATCCTTGCAAGAAGAACAAAATTTTTATTTATTTCTTTCCCCATCGTGGGTGTTTTACACAACCCTCCTAGACATGGTTGTCGTCCTTGAACAACAGTTGCATCTTAAACAATTCATGGAAGGAAAATCTTTCGTTGTAGCCAATCTTTCCGAAGAGGTAGACGAAGAGGATTCTTCTGTAAATAAAGTAGGTGTACATAACTTTAGATAACCTATAAAAAAACCCCCTATTTATATTTCTGTAAATATCATGGATAAGATTGCCCATTGTTTCCTCATTAATGGTGGTTCAAGCCCAAGTGTGATGTCGAAGGTTATTATGGAAGAGCTAGTCTTATCTCGTACAAACAAAAATGCCAGAAGCATACTCTCCTATAATAGTCTACAAAAAACAACCATAGACGAGATTAAAGATGTAAACTTGGTTTTATGCGCTCACCCTGAGATAAGGACAACCCTCAACATTCAGGTGATTGATATGCCTATAAGAAATTATTCAATTATCTTGGGAAGATATTGGCAAGCCCTAACAGGTGGGTACCTCTCACTCAACGGGACACATTTATCCATTCCTCAGAATGGCAAGAACATTATAGTCCTTAGAGAAGGAAGAATATCACCCTACATAGAAAGTGTTCCACAATCTAGTGCAAAATACATCGAAGAAGACCTAGCAGTGTATTCCATCTTCATTGAAGAAGATAACATTCCTTTGGAAAAAATTGATTTAGATGATGATATATGGCGTATGCACTTTGATGGTTCATGCTCTAGTGAAGGTAATGGGGCTGGTATTATCTTGGTTTCCCCTACAGGAAAAATTCATAATGTGTCATACAGGTTGGAGTTTGCTTGTTCAAACAATGTCATTGAATTCGAAGCTTTGTTATTAGGCATTGAGAACAAACTTAATCTTGGTTGTGGTCACCTTTCAGTTTTCATAAATTCTGATCTTATTGTTAACTTGATTCATAAGATATGCTCTCCTAGAAACAAGTTGATAGAACAATACTCCCAAACTATTTGGGCACTTGTCTCAAACCTCCTATCTTTCAACATTACTCATATCAAGAAGAATTTGAAGTCAATGGCTGATTGATTATCTTTCTGTGTAGCCTCTCCTAATCATCAACTCCTACCTCACAGGACTGATTGTGCTTTCCAATATTTACATCGTTCTTACATTTCTGAAAAGGAAGAATCTTGGAAGGCCATCCCTAACGATGAGAGAATTTGTCTTGTCATTCAAAATGAACCTCTTGAGCCCGGGGAGATTATATCTACAGAAAACAATGAGATTCCTGAGGCCTTGACTCCTCTTGAAAGTTCAATTTCATTGAGTATTGTAGGAAACAAAGAAAAACAGAAAGAAGAGGAGTTACAAAAGAAGGTGGTTGAAACCATCTCCATGAACATTAGGACAACTGGATCTTCAACAAACATTAAAATAAATGTTCGGAGTTCTGATAAAGAAGAGATGAGGTCTGTCGAGTTGCTTGGTGGATTTCAAAATGTTTTTTCTTAGTTTAATGTGGGTCTTCATGGTTTTGATCCAAATCTTGTTAAATGTACTATGAAACCATCTAGGAAAAAACAAGGACTTGTTAACTCTACATTGAAAGTAACCTTTCGAAGGGAGTTGAGATATTTCTTAAGGACTGAAATATTTTTTTTAGTCCACCCTAAATGGGTTTCAAATTGGGAACCTGCTTCAAAGGCCACTGATAATATTAGAACTTACGTTAGTCTTCGAAATTTCAGGCCAGTAATTATGATAAACCCTTTCCCTCCTCTTAGTACGGAAATGTTTCTGCAATAGGTTGTAGAGTTTTTTGGACACACCTACCACTTCCCTAAATGAGTGTGGGGATCTTTTACCAAAACTTCCCTCTTGCACAAAAACTCATCAATTAGCATTCAACATTTATTCATTACCCATTGTTGTCATTTATAACCAATTAGATGTGAGCACATATCAGCAACATATATCAGCAATATATCATCAAAAATTCATCACCATAAAGAACACAAGATGTATGTACAATTTTATTTTTATTACGGACTACAATCCTTGGGGTTTATCAACAACAACTGAATAGAGTACAACTCTGTAAGATCACCTTCTCTATAATGCAAGAATAATCTTACACCCTCAGCATCAACTGAGATGAGGAAACAATCCTCAACAGATGTCAATATGTCAACAAGTACGTGACCTGTCAGTAGTGTAGGCCGTGTGTGCACGTGCCTTGGCTCACTATAGCCCGCGTGTACACGTGGCCAGTGTATAATGCAACAAGTGTATGCTTCTGAGAAACTAGGGTTTTTCTTTGCTTCACATGCTCAGATTCTTTGCAACCTGCAATCACTTTCTCTTATGTCTTCCACTGTCCAAACTGACCCACAGCCAATCAAAATACATCCAAGTTCTCCAATAGCTTGCTCATGCTCCTCAACAAATCAATATGAATGCTATCTCAATCATGTATAAACACCTAGTATACCATAGAAATCATGTCACTACTGAATCAGAAGAGTGTTTCTCACTCCAACAACCAAATCAACCAAACTGAACCACATCATAGAAGCCATACCAATAATTCCCTAAGCATTCACAACACATCAAAAAATTGTATCCATCAAGACAATAATGTAACCATACCAGTGTCTCAGTGATAGATCTGAGGCCATAGAATGAAGATATGGAACCTGCCTCATGATCCAAGAGCTTGGCACCAGCTCAAACACAAATCTCCATGATTTTATCCACTCCATGCTCCTTGTACACAGTCAAGCCATGTGTACATTCACCCTATACATAGACAGCCCACATGTACACGCACCCTATACACAGACATCTCGCGTGGGCATCAGAAAATAGGGTTTTCTGTGAATCCGAGAATTTTGTCGTCAAGATCTCCGGCATTGCCGAAACTTTGATGCATCCATGAGATCCTCCTCTCGCTCTATTCCTTAGATAGATATTCAATCATGCTCAAGAGATCCACACCAATAAGATTCTCTCACAAGAATATCTCCATCAATACTCCAAAAGATATTCACAAGAAGCTCTACATTGATCCACAAAAAGGATTCTCACCAAATGTACATTTTACAAGAGATCCTAGCTTTTTATTTATACTTTCATTTTCTAGGTCACTTAACCCATTTTTAGGTTACTTGACCCATTTCTAGGTCACTTAACCTATTTTCCTTATTTTAGGGTTAACCACTTTCCATGAATAGAAAGTTCTCCAATATTTTATCATTTAAATATTCCTTCTTGATTTTGTCACTTCATTTTATCATTTAAATAATCTTTCTTGATTTTTTCACTTTACTTTATCATTTAAATAATGATTTCTTCTTTTCAAGAACTTTGACTTCTTTGACCTTTAGGGGCTTCAAGCCATCATATGGGGGTCCTTCAACTTCGTAGAGCCATGACTCTCAAACCGTGAGGAGTTGTGTGACATTCCACATACCACCGGAAATGGCATGTCAAGCACTATCCATCTAGGATAGTTTCACCAACAGCTTCATTGATCTTCATCTCATTAATCCACATGCAAACATGGGTCCTCCAACCGTTCTTCTAGAATAACTCAATCCGTAAAGTGTCTTCCCGTGAGGGATTTCACCATAAGGGGACCACTTTGGAGTTCATTCATTTGTGCACCTTATCAACCATGATAAGACAATAATGATTCATCTTTGCATCAATTCACCACTGCATCATATATATCAACTATGCATCATGTATCAATGACAACTCATTGATCCATCTTCATCAATGCATGATATCAACGATCCATCTTTATCAATTGGTTTCCACTTTGACATCTATCATTCTCATCAAGGAAAATGCATATACATTGTTCATCAATTATCAATCAATCAATTACTTGACATCAATCAATGAAATCAATCAATCAAACCATTTACATCAATGACATATGATCCAACAATCTCCCAAATAATCAAACCATTGGCATCACTGACAACATGATTTAACAATGTCCCCCTTTGGCATTGATGGCAATACTAACATTGATGTCAACTCCAATTACCAATTATTGATGCCAACATGTATACAAAGCATGCTCTTCATCAATAGTCAATGTGACTATCTCTCCACATCAATCTCTCCCATCAATAGACATCAATCACATCAATGTGATTATCTCTCCCCCTTTGACATCAATGGCAAAGGGGCATTCTCCTCTTGGGACTTCTCCCCCTGTCTTGTTGCCACTGAATAATCTCTCCCCTTTTGAACAAGGGATATCAATCTGATGTAATGCTGAAAATACATTTATCATGCTCCCTCTATGACCATTTCTCCCCCTGGAATTATGCCTCTGTGCTCTTTCTTCAAATATAGGGATCTTTTCTAGGTATGCATCTGATAAATATCTCCTCCTAGAATCATGGGAATAAGAATGACTCCCCCAAAGGGTATGTCTCCCCCTATCTTCTCTACAATATGAACAATATGCTACCATATGACGATCCTTGGACCTGGTCATGCATCAAACTTGTGCCATACCATACATCATGAAACAAAAGATATGTCACCAATGAAATAGAGAATCATGAACGAATATATCAACCAAGTACATCATGTACCAAAATGTTCCCACCATGCACAACACCCATGTACATCAACCATGTACATCAACAATGTGCCAAAAGATATCATCCATGAAAATGTATCCACCATATGCCAACATGTGCATCTACCAATATGCCAACATGTGCATCTACCAATTATGCCAACCATGTGCATCTACCAATATGCTAAAAAATGTATCATATCACTCATGATATGTCTCCATCATGAACCAAGTGCCACAATCATGTATCAAACAAATACCAATGTTGTAAAAATCAAGTAATACCATATATGAGTGTACTACTATGCACCAATACCACAAAATGATGAGTCCCATACATGTATACCAAGTCCTCCATAAAACATGTGTCAATCATCCTGCCAGTAAGAGCCTCTACTGATGTACTAGAAATGTACCAATCATGCAACACACATAGATCAAACCATGATGTACAACATGATCACCTCATCAACTCACCAACCATATGTCTCAACATGTATCCCGATCCATATGCAAAATGCACGCACCATGATATCAACATATGCTTCCAATAATACATCATAAGATATACCAACCATGTACACCA
>ML795674.1:128879-155640 GCA_009831015.1 Picea engelmannii | reverse complement strand
ATGTTGAGCCATTCCTCAGAATGCTCCTCTTCCTTTTCGGCTTCCTTTTCTGCTGCAAAACCCCACGTTGCAGTCTCTTCAGCTCCAGTGCTGAATATGTCGAGCCATTCCCTGAAACGCTCGTTTCCTTCTTCTGCTTCCTTTGCTATCAACTCAAATGCTGCAGCTCGCTCGGCTTGCTGGCTGAATTTGTTGAGTTGTTCCTCAGAACACTCATTCTTCTCTTCATCCACTTGGGCAGTCTCAGGTACCTGCTCCAATTCTTCTTCTTCTTTTCTGACAGTCATCTCCTGCGGTGACTGTTCTACTGCTGCTGCTATATCTGCAACTGAATTTTCTGCCCCCTCCTGGGCAGATGGTAGGAATACTTGTATTCCCCCAACCAGCAGAATATCGTTCTGACCTTCCTCCTCTGTCAGCTGCATCTACTGATCCACATTCATCCTTGAGTCCCCTTACTCTGTCAGCTCTCTTAGCTGATTCCAACTCACTTCTGAGTTACTAAGACCCACAGATGGTCTTATCTGCTCATCCCTGCCCACCTGGCAATATGGGATGCTTCCACCGCTTCCCTGGCAGATTATGAGATCCATTGATCTCATCTTCATCAGCAACTCCTGCTGAGTTGAACTCTCCATTGAGCCCATGAGACTTTCAACCAGTCTCACTTTTTTCCCTCTGTCCACCTGGCAGTTTAACGTGCTTCCGCTGCCCTCCTGGCAGTCTTTGAGATGCTGCAGCACTCTCTGATCATCGCCCAGCTGGAAATGCAAAATTACTTTACTACCCTCGTGACAGTCTTTGAGATCTTCAACTAATCTCACTTCTGTTTCCTTGCCCATATGGAAATATGAAAGCATTCCACTACCCTCTTGGCAGCCTATGAGATCCCTCAACGGTCTCTCATCATTTCCCAATTGGCAATTTGAAATTCCTTTACTGTCCTCATGACAGTCCGCGAGGTCCTCATCTGATCCCAACTCGTCGCCCTCCTGGCAAACTGGAATTTCTTATTTTCTGCCCAACCGGCAGTATTTGAAACCATCAGCTGATTCCAATTCATTCCAATCATCATCATTATCGCCATCAAGACTCTGTCCTGTCTCTGGCCAACAGTAACAAATCATGTCTTCTTCTGTGGCCCTGAGGTTCTCAGCATACCTCATCCATCCTTTCAACAGCCTACGCTGTCTTATGACCATCAGCTGCTTGACTGGCCATTTCGCTTTTGCCTTCTTCATGGGCACTTCGCGCAGCCGTCTTCTCCTCCTATCCTGCCACATCCGCAGTTCCATCTTCTCTATGTCTTCTTTTAATTCATATAGATTTCGAGTCTCTTCTTCATCCCATTCGGCAAGCTTTTCTGCCTTGCTTTTCTTCCTATGGCCTTCAGTAGCCATTTTGCTGTGTCTACCTGTCCCCTCGACAGATCTGCTGCTATCACTCCAGCAATCCTGAGTGGTCAGCTTCATCTTCTCACAGTCCTGCTGACTGTCTATGGACTTCTGCCTACCTACAAGCAAGCCCTCACAGAGTCCTCCAGTGCTCTGTCTTCTGCCACTCTCCTCTGTCCGCAATATATGAACAGATTTCCAGCTCTGATACCACTTGACGCAACAGAGGCAACCCTCACGGTTCCTCCCTGCTCTCACCATGACCTTCTTTCTCTACCAGCCCGAAGAGCCAATTCTCTTCAACTCCTCTCGGGAGTTCTCCTCCCCACAACAACACTCCTTGGCAATCTTCCCTTCGGGAGTAGCGGAAATCGCGGTTCTCGTGAGCGCAGACACAAGCAACTCGAACCCCCGAATCTGATGGTCAACGGGTCTATGCTTTTGGATTTCAGGAATTTCCCTATCGGATGATCGGCGCATGAAATGTCGTGATTCACTTACGCTATGAATCCCCGATCCCCGAACTCTGAGTTGACGCCACTTGTCAACGCCTCCTCATACGGGTTAACGCCCTGACACCTGTCCTCCACTTGCACTATCAGGAAATAGCCCTTTGTGATGTCAACACTCTATATTCCAAAACCCTGAGTGCCGAGGTGCCGATTCTCCAAGATCGTTCCACCTATCTTCCACTAGTACCTGGGGTCCCACGCTACCACGTCCTCTTCGGGAGTTTGCGGATCGCGGATCCACGATGCAAAGTTCCTTCATGGTCAAAAACTCTGAAACGTCGAACGCCAAAACCCCGAAGTCTGACTTCTCAGGATCGCGCGCCACCTATCCTTGCCAGATCAACGGTTCCTGTTAAATCGGGAAATCGCTACTCGCGGTTTCACGAAGCATAAGACGCTTTCCTTGCCAAATGCCGAATGCCGAATCTCGATCCTCAGGGATTTCCTGACACGCGTCCTCCTATCGAACGGTTCAGATCTTGTCACCCTCCCGAGACCTACAAGTCCCGATACCTGGTGCCTCAGATCCCCGAAGCGGCTGATTCACGTGACACGTGCCCCTCCTCAAACAGATGGCTCAGATTTACTCTCGGGATTTCGAAACCTTTGAAATCTCGGTTCTCTCGTCCTCAGGAACTCCGATTTCCTGATCTTCATCCGATTCTTGACACCTGTCCCTCCTGAATGGACGGCTCTGATTATATCGGGGGTTTCACCTAGAATCTCCCTGATCTCGTGTCCCCGGGAATGCCGATTTCCCGATGCGCCCAACGTCGATGGCGCTGGATATGAAAACGCTATCCTTCCAGAGCTTCTGCCCCTTGATCCTCAGGGAATTCTTTAGCTCCTGCACTCTTGCAGACTCTTCGTGCCCAAAGCACTATCTGTCCTGAGCTTTCACAACCACTCAGACCCCTTAGGGGGGATTTTATCCTTCTTCTCCCTCAGATGGAGAATATTAGTGCCTTCCTAGCTCCTTGCTCAAGCAACCTCTGTGCTAAGTCTTTCTGGGTATTCAGCAACCCAATACAGGTCCCTCAGTGGACTCTGCTTCCTTCAGCTTCAGAACTCAAAGAGTTCCTGCCTCCTCGGCTATCTGCGCACCCTCTCAACGCCCTCCTGGCGGAGTATCTCTGCTACAGAACACCCTACATCTATATTTTCTTCTGAGCCCTTGCACCCGTCGCTCGACGTCCTCCAGACGGAGCTCATCAGAATCCTCCCAGAATTCTGGTCTTTCTGAACTCACAGCAGAGTTCTTTCCATGGTGCACGCTCAATACTCTCTTGGTAGAGTTTCTACAGAACTTCTCAGAGGTTCTGTCTACAACAGTGTCTCAGCTACACTGCTTTGACTATTGAGGTATTCAACAGTCTCAAAAATCCTCCTTCTGTATGAGTTGTTTTCTTCAAGGCTTGTGCTTTTAGCACGTCTTTGTCTGACTCCTCACGAGTTCAGAAGTGCCCCTCCGTGCACTGGGATTCAGAGTCTCAACACTCCGTCACACGCTCATGGCATGAGCCCTCAAAGACCCTCAAACCTGAAATCAAACCAACTACCTGCAAATGCATGATAACAGCATACACTTACAGCATAAAAGAAAACGCACATACAGACATACACATAATGACAGAAAATGCAGGAAAAACTGCCCTGTATTAAAAATGGCAAATGCCTATATATTTTATAAGGTGTTCCCGAACTCTCCTCAGCTCTTCTCTCCTCTACCTTCTCTATACAAAAATGAGATATGAAAATCTCTTTTTCCTGAGGTGCTCCTAGCGCTTCCCTCCAGGATTTACCAACCCTATTGATTTACAATCAATGACTGTCTAGTCCAGCGTATGGATCTAGATCTCAACCAATCTACAATAAAGGCCTATCTTATCTACAGCCTGCACAAAGGCATGGAATTCATGGCTCACCAGCCTAAGACATTTATTTACATTAATTCAAATTCAAAATGAGGTTGCGCCTCCCTTTCAACCCTAAATGAGTGCGCGCTGACGTGGCTGTTGGCAGCATGGAGAGATGCTCCTGCATCATATCTCCACATCGATACTGTGGTAGTTCAGACAAAGAACATGAGGGTTATACCCTGCGTGCATTAATTAAATTTCCCAGCCGAATGAGAGCCTCGCCCTTTTCTTTTCCCCTGCCATGGATTGTTACCTGTCCACAAATGAATCATGTATTCTCTGTGTGCACACCCTTGGCCTCGAAAGTTCCACCATTACAAGGAGTTGGCTATGTTCCCTGGTGTTGGCTATAGAGTAGACCCTTAACCCTCCAGTCCCGAATTTTGTAAAGGACATTGTTGTTCCTGTCAAATTAATGTATGGTCGATTACTAGTGAATACAAATTCACCCAGTTGGTCGTATGGCAGTCTTGTTGTTTTAGAGGTTAGTTACTGCATCAGTGATGATAAGAATAAACCCTTCGTTGCAAATTTCACTTTCAAAGATACAATCACCCTCCTTATGTTAATAGCTCAGTATTTTTATTGGAAAGGGGCCCTTCCCCGATTCAATTAGATGTGTGGGTATGCATAGCTACCACAACTTGTTCGGTTGATTGATTTTCTACAACAGTGGAGAATTTCTTGGAAGATACATAATCACTGGTTTTTTCACTAATGATTATTTGAATGTTTAGATATCATCGGTGAAAATGTTTAACATGATAATGTCGCGTTGTGTGGTTTCAAAATAGATAATGCTCATAGTAACTATGGTTTTCTTGGGGTCAAACGACTACTAAAATGGATGACTGTAGAAAATATATCCACTGCTACCTTGTGTTGTTGGTTGAATAAGCCTGAGTGTGCACAGCATGGTCGATCACAGTGTGATTAAATCGATAGCTCAACACGATATGTTGAGTTGTTATCGTGACTGTTTTCTTGATTGTGTTAAGTGGAAATGTTGCACCGTGGAGTTTTGTTAGTTGCGCACTATCTGTAGTATGGATAGCTTGGTTTTCACACTCAGGGGCACCCACAAAAGTTTTAAAACATGTTTATTTATTGCAATCAATCACTTGTTAAAACAAGCATGTTGTTGATGGAAGTCATGTTGGATAGGTGGCCCAGCTTTTAAGTCACATTGAATTGTTTTTCTTTTACAGTGGCAGAACTACATTTCCTGAGAAAATTGCCCTGTGCATAACTTGTGTCTAAATGATGCTTGTCGGTTGTATGATTAATTTTCATTTCAGGCGTGACAATTTGATCTTGATTATTTTGGTTACTTCATATATATGTTAATGAATATCATTGCATTTTGATGGTCTTTATTGCAGTAATAATGACTTCATTATTGTTTTGAAAACATGACTTTTGAGTATAGTTGTGGATTGAAGAAATACATGGGTAGTGATTGATTTTGATAGTTATAGATTGGAATTGGGTATTGTTCGTAAATTTTTATAAAACACAGAGTGTGTGAATGAAGGGAACATAACCTCTTACAAATTATGTGGAATACTTACTTCTTTGTGATGGCACTATGTTGGATATTTGATTATTGGACAGTGAACTAGTTAAGTACACAATAATTTTTATTCGGTCATGATGATTGTTGGTTGGTGCATCTATTCTTATTGCAGAATGTTTTATGGATCACTTGATTAATTTCATGAATAGTAATCATTATCCTCCCCTCCCATTATCTCACTTTCTGCTAATTACAAACCCTTCACATATCCCATTTTCATTGTTTTTTCACTCCCTGTTCTCAGATTACTTACAGTCAAGAGAATTTATGTATTAAAATGGATGAAAGTGGCAGTGTCTTGTGTGGATTAAAGTGAGGTTTTACTGGTTTTATTTACAATTGATTGTTGTTGTCATTGAGCAGTGACCATATCTTCTCCCCTTTCATTATATCATATTTTCTCTCAATACAAACCCCTCATGTATCCCTGAACCCTTTTTCACCCCCCTACTCATTGATTAATAGTAAAACAATTTGTATGGATTGGATTTCATGAGTCTGATACATTCTGAGCCAAATCTATTTCATATTTTTAAGATTTTTCATGTATGGTTATTTAAAAGACTATTTGCTAATCGATCACGCATGTAGGATGAGTTTTTTCAGTCGGGGAAGCCATGGTTGAGGAAACAAAGGTAGAGGTAACTGGAACCAAGGCCCAAGAAGGAATAGGTTCTCCATACATTTTGACGTTGATTTAGAAGAGCTTGGCCAAATGTTTCATGCCAGATTCTTTAATTGGATTGGGCATGGAATAGTCCAACCCAGGCCTAAAAGGCCTCCTTTCCAAGCCCCACAAGCCCCTGGTATCCTTGTACCTCCTCATGTCTCCTTAAAACCTGAGGTCCCTAGAAATGATGGATGGTAGGAGATTTTCCACCCGACAGTCTCCCAACATCATGGCTGGCCAAACTTGTCTTTTCCTTCTCCTCCACCTTTGAACCCCATTTCCCAAGCTACCCCTAACCACTCTCCAGTGAAATCCTCCCATGCTAGCAAGAGATTGAAGACTGAATCCCACCATGCACTTGATAAAGGAAAATCCATTGCTTCCCCCTCATGACCCTCCAATGACTCTAATAAATTCGTGTCTTCCCGGATGCATTTGAGGGATGATTGTTCCCACGATATCAGCGAAATCAATCCTAAAGGCGCTGCACAGCCAAAGGCAGATTCAGGAAAATCAAGAGGTGACAATAGAAACCAAGGAAAGGTTGCATTATAGATTTGGAAATATGGCTTTCGATTTTTATGTTATCTATTGTTTTATGACAATTGAATTCATGGATCTTTGGACAACATGTTTTTATTTTGGATATATGAGTATTATTTTTTAAATAATTTCAAATTTCATAAGCTAAAATTACCAAAAGTAAATATGTTGATGGGAGACACAAGGAGGTGTGTTTTTCTTAACTAATGGTTATGTTATGGTTGTTATGATTGTTATGAACTAAAGGGAGTCACAAGGGGTCCCACCTACTAGTTATTATTTATTTATGACCCTTATTATAATTATTACTTTTCCCCTAACAAAAGTTAGTTGAGTTTTTTTTAATTAATTTAACTAATGAGTTGGCTTAACTACTTCAACCAATTCTAAATTGTTAAAAGAAAAATGAAAGGGAGGAACAAGAGGAGGATAGAAGCAGAAGCATGCTAAGGTTTTCTCTTTGATTTTATGTTGAGATAGTTTAGTTTTCATTCATTCATATATTCATCACAGCCTAATTCTCTTTTATGATAGGGTCTTATTGTAGACAACAATATTTAGGGCTGAATCAAATCATTCATACACTTGTTCTTCAGAGGTGTTGATCTATCTTTGATAGTCTATGTAGACTTGTCTGTTTGTGAATTAATTTTCATGACTGATAAAGGCTATTGTGCAAAGTCGAGTGGGAAACAATCTGTGGTAAGTTGATCCAGATTTTAAAATTCATTTTTGGTTTTCTGTCGGAGGTCATTTTGTATGTTCCATTGGGAATGCCTAAGTTTGACTTTGGTCCAAGATTTCTGTATGATATTTTGTAAAGAGAATGACTCTTTGGTGAATTGGAATGAAATAAAGGATTGCTTTATTTCTCATCTATCTTGATTATCATCTTGGTGTCTTTACTTCTGGTCTTCCATTTATTTCAGCAACTGTTATATTCAGAAAATTACATAAAAAGTGAATTTCCAGCAAACTATTTTTGATAAAAGACTAGCCTAAGCACTCGTGATTAATACTTGTGAGTTAGGATGTTATTTTTGTTGGCTATAAACATAGGGTGATATTCCCATCTACTTTTCTTTATCTAATTAAAGTCTGAAAATTCTTGAGTAAGATCAATTTATATCTTTTCCTAAACACAACGCTGGTACCAACACCGACCTCTGTAGCATGATGTCGGGGATCAAAATCCTTCAAAAAATCCTATAAAAATAAAAATAAAAGTTAGAAAAGGACTTGCAAGAGTATAGAAATTAAAATCCAAAATAAATAAATATCTTTCTTACCCCATAGCTTTTAATTTTGTTCATCAAGGATTTAAATCTTTCCTTTATCTCATGTTTCTGTGGTTGAATCTCAATCAAAGAAGCAAATTCAATGTTTTATTTTCTCATAAGATTCTTTATTGTTTGGATCGGGTTAGGGGAGGAAAAAAATTGTTCATCATTAAGATCTTCCTCTGTATAATCTATGGACTTCTCTAAGGTTGTTGTCTTCCCCCTGTCACCCTGGGACAATGGTGTTTTCAACAAAGCAATGTCAATATAAGAATTAGAAAATATTGAAGAAAATCAAATGTACGCAAAATAAAGTTACATAACATCATTTTAGCGGATGATTTACTTGTAAGAAACATAAAATCAAAATATTTACAACTTCGAGGAGTGATATTAATGTGGTAGATAAGAAAGGATCGATATTATCATTAAATGTATTTCCATATGAGTTTTTAGTTCTAGTTTAGAGGATCATATTGAAGACAATGTATGTTTCTTGTGTATATTATATGTTTCTTGTCTCTATTAGTAAATGATAATCATAAAATATCATATTCATTGCTTACAGGTTGGGTAAAATAGTATACGTACCTCCCTCATAATAGCAACATTTGTATCTCTTGATTCAAATTGTAATCAATCAACAACTCTTCCCCTGCAGCTATTGGTTTTATTGCACATATGAATACACGGTTTCCTTCACACCCCTAAAACACGCAATTGGGTTGTTTATTTGTGGTTCTGGGTCATGCACTGTTTATTAAACCCGCAATATTCCATGATGATTTGGCCTTCCATCAATATACATAGATGGTCCTTTATTTTGATCATTGTCTTTTAGTTGTATATAATTTACAACCATGCCATATCTTCACATAATTTTTGTATATTGGAATAGCCACATCGAATCTTTATAGATATAACAGGGCCCCACATACTCCATCAATTCATTTATTACGTTGAAATATACCTTTATACCATCCATGGAAAATATCCCCAAACCATGTAATGACGATGGAGAAATGCGATATATCCTTTCGTTGACACAAAATCAGTGTTTATTTGAGGAAGATCCTTCAATACCCATTGTTTCACTAGATGGTTGTACCTCAAGGGAACCTCGATTTCGTCTATACTCTCATCATCATAAGAAAATGACCCCCCTTTAACAAGAAATAATTCCATGCATCTATGGAATTTTCTTCTGATCTTCTCACCTCTAGTTGATCTCCACCTATTAGACCTACTAGATGTCTCACTCTCCTCTATTCTAGTTGAAATTCCCTCACTCGACGAAGATATATCTAACAAATACATGTTTGTTTGTACGTCCTATAACATTCCAAATGAGAGAAATAGTTAGTGAGTGTCATAAGGGCTGTTACGAAAAATCTTGAGGAAACCACAAGAACATAATAATACAACTTTATACAAGATAATTTCATATCTTGGTACAATATTATTTCATAGCTTATTTACCCATAATTAAGATTCCATCCAATATGGGAACAAGGAACGTCTTATTGTAATAATAAGAAAAGTAAACTTCAACGGTAAATGAAATCTAATATATATAACATTGGATTCTTATTAATAAAATTTGATATATTTTCCTATTTTATATTTCTCTTCTAATCAAGTTGGATATGATTAGTGAGGCCATGAGTTCTATGGGTTGTGGTGTACAATATACAAAATTTAATAGCATATATGGAATGATTGCTCGATGGTTCATAGATATACTACTATTATGCCTAACCCATTTGTGAGAAAGGCATATGTCGAGATATTCAAGATATGTCAAATGCTAGTCATGATCCCCACCATTTTCCACTACTGCGGAAATACAATAGCACTATCGTGGTTGTGTATTACAACTTCTATAGGGTAAACACTCACCATTTAGAGAACTACCATGCATTACATGTGCTATAAAATTAGTTTAAGAAGAACATGTACATAGTATAGTCTGATGACATTAGGACTAGGTGCTAGAACCAAAATCAAGAGAAAATATATGCAGCCTCGCCAGCCTCGTTGTAGGAACTACAAGAAGACAGGGCACAATACAAAGGGTTGTCCAAAATTGATTGAGAAATAGGAGGCATGTAATAGAAGGAAACATGATGCTAACATAGTGAATTTAGATCCCAGGATCCTTTGTGGAAACCCAAAAGGATGTGCATACATAGGTATTAATATCGTCACCATGAGTGGGACCAAGACTGGTGCAGATGTGGGATCTACAATTCAAGTATCCATCCATTGAGCTCCATAAAAAGCACTAAAATTTGATGCAATATGGTAGAAAGGATATTTGAGAGATGTGGTTGAGTTGATGTGGGAAGTTGTTTGAGCATGTGACGTAGTTTCCGCAAAGAAAGAGATAGATTTTCATCTATTCTAGTTGCTAAGATACTACCTAAGTATGTTGGTATTGTAAGTGGAAGACAAAATCCATGAATTGTTAAAAATGTTCCTACATATACTAGACAATGAGTGACCTGTAATCAACCTAAAAAGGGTACTATCAAGGTTATTATGATCACCTACAAACACACTTAATAGACCCTTACATTGTGTCTAGAGAAAAAGGTCGAGAAAAGAATTTAGGTTGAATGCATTGATTAGAGGGTACGAGGTGAGAGAAGTCATGTTTGATATAGGATTGGATTTGGACATCTTGTTGAATAAATCATGGTAATTCATGGGATGGCCCAACTTGGTCTACTCATCGATTTAATTATTGTTGGAAAATCAATCATGCATTTTTCCAATCGACAGACTAGAGTAGATGCAAATTGGTCTCAATGGTGTCAAGACTTGTGTGGACTTTGAGGTCATTGTGATACTAGATAACATAGATCCTTATGTAGCATTTTCAAGGATTGATTGGGCATATTATAATGATGCCATGCTCAATTTGAAACAACAACAAATGTTTTGTTTGAAAAGGATGGTTGTAGGGTAATCCAACCATTGGATCCAATGCAGGGTGAGAAATTTGTGGAACATATAGAAGAGGTGTTGGATGAAGGTGACTTGGATCAACTATATAATATTACATATAGTCATTAGGAGGATCACATCAATCTGGCAATTAGTTGAGAATTGAGTTGGATTAGTGTTTTTTCGTATGCAATGGAATATGAAGCCACCATTAATCTGTCTCATAATGGGGAATATGAGAAATCAACATGGAATTTCATGGTCCTGAAAGAAATCAAGCAGAATGGTGTAGAGATTAAGGACCCATCAAGGTTTGGTGACATGATTGACACTACCAAATTTTTGGAATGGGTAGTGGAGTAGATTATGTCTGAGCATAGGATTGTAGCACTATATATCACTTTGGAAGAGAATCCTATGCGATGGTGGGAAATGCATCGAAGCATGTTTTACTCATGGGAGGATATGACATAGGATACACTATATAGTAGATCCTTACTAGACATCCAAGCTATGCCAACCAACAACAATGTGAAATCGAGTTCTATTGAACAATATTTGTATTTCAATGGTACTGTTTATCTAATGGGCCTTATGGACAACTATGAAAATTCCATTGGATGATATAGGGAATCCATGTTCAGAAATGGGTGCATAAGTTCATGCACATGACCTTAGAGCCATTGTTGATGAACTGGTATCTACAAGCATATTTACAATGGAAAACGACCACCCGAATGGAACTATGGGAAATGTTCTATGACACTTTTTGACTCTGTGAGGATCATACACTAATAACCAAGGTGATGTAGTGAATTAAATGTTTCCCATAGATGGACCACTCATATTTTATATTTGTAGGTTCTGTAAAGGAGGACCCTTCAAAGGAAATTTGGCATCTATGGTTCAGACTGGACAAACATTTTCCACATACAAGTCAATGCATATAGAATTGCAATGGTAAATGTGTTGGAACAGTCTAAGTAAGGCACATTGAACCATATAGTCTGCTTTTCCAATGCAAGCATTACTAAACCACTACAAAATGTGAAGGCACGACTATAATGTATGTGCTACACAAATTTTGGTATTACCTTCTTGGTCATCCTTCAAGTTATTCACTGATCACTCAACCTCAAGAGTTTGTTTAACAAGCCAATACTAGAAGGTAGGATCTGTCTATGGTTTCTTATGTTTAAGGAGTTTGATTTTGAGGTGGTTATCTAGGATCTACAATGGAGAACTGGGTGGGACAACTAATGAAATACCTATGATGATCTATTTCGCATGGAATCCATACCTAACTTCTTCACTGAGATCACCAAATTCCTTAGCTTCATATTGATAGGAGAAGAGTATGATCAATTTCAGCATTGGTAACAGGTACTTTGAAACATGAACTAATAGTTAATCACCATCCATATGTACAAATTAGCCACAAATAGGTTTCTCCACAAGTGTGCGTTGGATCGTGAATGATAGGTGATACTATGTGAAGCCTAGGGTGGATAAATAAAATGAAATTATAGAAGAAAGAGCACTTCCCAGAAGGTGTTGCATCCAGGTCTCTTATGGCTATCCTTGTTTGTAAATGTAGTTGAGTATGCTAAGTAGTGTGGCATATGCTAGTGTATGGGATGACCTTTGACCTAAGATGAGATGTCGTTGCAACACATTGTGGTTGAGGAGTAGTTTCAAAAATGGGAAGTGGACTTTATTGGACTCATAAATCCACTAACACACTACTAAGGGACCAAGTGTATTATCTAAACAATGGAATATTTGACTCACCTAGGTATAGATTGTTCCAACCCAAAATTTCTCTGTGGATATTATCGTGCCATTTATGTTTGAAAAAAATGTGACAAGGTTTGGGTTTCACACATAGCCTAACTGGAGACCAAGGACAAAATTTTATTCAAGGCATAATTGTCACTCTGGTTAAAGTATGCTCAATCAATCATGATGATTGTGACAAGTGAATCTTGATTATTATGTGGGCCTATGGAACAACATGTAAGACACTTACTAAGAATACACCTTTTAATTTGGTTTAAAAACAAGAGGTTGTGATGTAATTGGAATACTTGATTCTAAGCCTATTGATAGCCATCACTATGAATATGTTGGATACAATGAAATTGTAGGATAAGTCGTATGCATTGGTTCATTTGGAGGAACACATGTTTCTTGGAAAATACTATTAAATGGTTCAAGAGAGACACCAGAAGGCATGGTATGATTGACATATCTAGAAATGGAAATTTGGACATGGAGATATAGTATTTTTGTATGATACTAATTTTTGGAAACAATTAAGGATGTTACGAATGCACTAGCATGAACCATACCATATTGCACAAATACTTGAAGAAGGTGCATTCCATCTAGCGTTGTTGGATGGTTGGATAAAAACGATATGGATGAATGGTACACTCCAAAATCCTTATATTCCTTCAACCTCGGCAAAACCACCCTGATTTATATGGGAGAGTTAGTGTACCCTAGTAGAACTCCATTTTTTTCATTTTACTTTCAACAATTCAATTCTAGCAAATTAATTTCAGCATTACAATTCAACTTTGAGAATTTAATTTTTGTTGTTTGTTTCTTTGTATGTCTAGCAATAAAAATAAAAACAAGTCTAAATTTATGAGGGCTAAAATACTCCATCACAACAACACTCTATGGTATATATGTTTTCACTAACTAGGGATCTACATATGGGATGGGATGGATGTCGTGGGATTCAGGGTAACTATGAAGTTAACGAGCATGAAATATGGTGTATGTCTCTATGTGGCTCTTTTTCAACATTAATGAGGGGTGTGAATATTGTGATGTAATCTTTGTTAGAATATAAAGGTCATCTAGACTATAGACTTAGGAATATTATTAAAGTCACTTTTGACTTTATATTACTTTATGTACCTTAAGTGTTGTATTAATGAAACTTTAGAGTTTATGCACTCATGTTTTATGTCATATCATTGTTATAAAGAGAGTTTGATATCTTCATTTGATATCTAAGAATCATTTTATCTCTTTCAACTCTTTCTTTATGTTATTGGTTTTTTTGTGTGTTAATTTTTCATAATAATATATTCTCTCTGTGGGCTCCTATTATATTTAAGGGGGGATGTTGAAAATGCAGGTGTAATATTCATATTTGGCCATGGATGACCTTATATTAGGTTGGGTATTTATACACTCACTCTCATATTCAACCTTATATTGAGTTGGGTATTTAGACACCTTCTATCATTTAAGACACAACTAATATTATATTGAGTTCGGTATTTTTACGCAAACTTGCATTTCAACCACAATTGACCTTATATTGTAATTATTATTATATTTATAGAATTGGTTAAAGGTGGAATTGTACACATGCTCATAATCCCTCTTAGGGAAGGGACCCTACCTCTTGAGTTGACTATATATGCACAACTCTCATTTTCAATTCATATCAAATGATTATTCCATTCTTAATAAATTGATTTTCCTAAGGGCACCATAGTGTATAGCACTCTCTCTTGTAAATATTAGTTAGATTAAGTGAAAGGGAGAAGGAATTTCATCTAGCATATGAGATATAATAAGAGGAGAATGGATTCATTAGTGAAGAAGAGGGGATTCTTCCATGGAAAGGGAAAAATGCATAGGGAGTTTTGAAGGAGATCACACATGAACAATGAACCAAGGGAAATATTGCATGAAGAAGATTAGAACAAACAAGAGTAAGATGAAGACACCCATTAGGTAATATGAATTTGAAGTTGATCCTATGATACAACATTTTATACAAGTGCAATTACCCTCTTTCATGTTTTGACAACTCAAAATCTATTGAAGTTTTTAAAAAATGTACTTAACTTTTATAATTAATATCAAATTTTGTGTGTATTTTATGTTTTCTTACATAGTTATTGTGTTGTTTGTCGTTTCACTATGTTTTCTTCCATGACATAGTTGTGCACTTTGAATTTGAGAAAGAATGTGTATTTTTTAATATGCACTAATGAAGTTGATGTATCTTTTTTGCAATTTGAAAATTTCCCTAGTGTTGAAGATTCATTTTATTTGGCAGCCTGGATTTTCCCCAAGGTAACAAATTGTGAGTGGTTGTTGTGGTAAAATTGTATACGATTATTTTTTACTACCTTACATTTTGAATAAATCTCTTGGGATAATCACCCTATATGTCGAACCAAATCTAACTCATCACACCAAGGAAAACAAAAGTGTGAAGGAAATATGGGATACCTTCAAGACAAGTTTAAGAATGGTGAGTACCAGAACACATTGAGTGGATATTGTCTAGAAAGAAACAATGAGTGTAGAAATGAGACTCGATCCATATTTTTAATGATTAAGGATGTGCTTCTAGGGTTATGTGAAATTATATTTTTTAGTTACACGCAAGGATTAGATCAAATATGAGGTTAGACCTCTATTTTAAATCTCAATGACTTTCACCAATGAAAAATTTATATGCAGAAGCAACATTATCCATCTCCATATTATTAATAAATCCATTATTCAAGCTACCAACGAATAATATTTAACTTCTATTTCCTCTTTCCGAATGACATCAAATGAAGAGGTACCTAGACCCATAACTCCATTGTCTAATTCTCCAAGATTTTATTACAATATTTCCAAATCGTCTAGGTTCCAAAATTTATCATAAAGATTCCCAAATATCTTGCAATTTTTGAATTCTAGGTTTCTTTTCATTTCTTTTAAATATTACAGTAATCTCTCCAATGACTCTAGGTAATTTGACAAGAAAATCAGAATTGAAAGAAACTTTGATTTGAATGCAAAAAAAATTATAAGTCGAAGTGACCAACACTAGAGTTGGCTATCCCATTCTTCAATATTTTGTGACTCCATTTCCAAACCCCCGTGCCACATGAAAGGAGAGACAACTTAGAAATAGCATTCATCAAATCTTGTGTGACGAAGACTAGTTTTATACTAGCTTGGTGAATTATAACATCTGTCTGCAACCTACGCTTTAAACATATTACTTTATGTTCGAGAGATTTTTCCTTAGGGTTCATGCTTAATAAAATCACCAATATCCACATTTACAAATCTATGCAAAATTAAGCAATCTCTAGGGACTATAAATGATTTTGGGTTTGTAGTTTTTATCTCAACTTGGCACTTGAGATTTACCATTGCAAATGCATTTTGACATATGGTATCCCCTAAAAGTACCTATAGCTCTTACTTCTTTGCCAACTAACAATAGTGTCATTCTTCTTCTTAATTATCATATAGACACATGGGTGTTGTTTGGAATATTTTAGTCCATCCTCGAATCTGTGTTGAATTTGAAAAGAAACAAACCCATGGGAGCTAATCTCAACCATTCTTGTTTCATTCATTGTCTCACCATGATAACTAGTATTACTTATTTCATATTTGTCTCTCCACTCATTATCTCTCCAATCCGGAGGCCCAAGAAGGTTATGAAGCCCTAGCCACAATTGTTACAGGTATAAGGAAGATAGGACGCACCCTAATATGCCTACTACATCCCTATCTCAACCCCAAAGGAATATTTCCGAGCCGTTTCTAAGGTTTCCACAACAGTTCTGGGTGAATCTGGGCTTATTGAAGCAAGTTGAGTATTACCAAACTAGAAAATGAAGAAATCCAAAGAAATTACCAATTTTGGCAGCTGTATGTTCGGCCTCCTTCTATGTCTTTGTCACTCAACTTTGTCTCTTGGCCTAGCTACTTCTCCTTTTCTTGGCCTAGCTCCTTCTTCTTTGTCTCTTTCTCCTTCTCCTTCTTGGCCTAGCTCCTTCTCCTTCTCCTGTCTCCTTCTCCTTCTCTGTCTTTGTCTTTGTTCAATGCCTGTCTCTTGGAATGAAGATGATGAAGACAAACGATGACAATGAAAATGATTGCGATGACAATGACAATGAATATGATGACGATGATGAGTAGGAAGCTAACAATGTTGATTACTAGTGGTTACAATGGCAATGAATATGATGACGATGACAATGATCATGCCAATGAAAATATGATGATGATCACGACAATGGAAATTTCGATGTTGATGACAATAAGGAGTGTGTCATTTGTGAATTGGGAGTGGTTAATTTCCTTCACCCCTCTCACTATTTTAATTCCCATTAGGTTCCCAAACATGGTGATAATACCATATTTATTTCTCCCACCAATATTTTTTTGAAATCTAAACTATGGAACCTAAACTACCCTTCCAAAACTTTCCTACTATTTCTATCATATTACTACCTTCTATATTTGTTTCATAGAGGAGATGAATGTTTGGTTGATTTTATCTTGCACTTACTGTGGAACCTAAAATACCCTTCCAAGACTTTCCTACCATTTCTAGCATATTACTTCCTTCTATATTTGTTTCCTAGAGGAGATGAATGTTTGGTTGATTTTCTCTTATCATTTCTCTTAATGTTTCCTTATTTACCACATTACCCATTCCTTTGTATTTCCAAGAAATAACCTTCATCATTTACTGGATTTCAATTTGGTACAATTTCCAAAGGCATTTTCCATAGTTGGTTAAGAGGACAAATTGTGTCCCTATTTGTTATTGCCTCTGTCTCTTCATTATTAGTTTTGTGGCCACTTTTTTGTTGTGATTTTTCCATTTCTCCCTCCTCATCCTCTTGATGATGAACATTGATCCTTATTATTTTTCACCATACCATTAAATGAGGGCTATAGGATACAAGGGGTAGGATAGGATGAGAAACAAATAGTTAATGATGGGGGAGCAAGTTGAGAGACAGGTTCCTCAAAAACTAAAGGTGAATCCAAGGAGCAAGGGAGAGGGGATAGGATCTAGGGGTGGGAGGGGAAGGATCCAAATAGGAGTATGGAGGGAATGACAGAGAGGATGTTAAGGCCCCTAATTCCATATGTTAAGTCCATAACACTCATTTAATATTATTTTATTAGCTATGGTTAGGTTGGCTTAGATTAGGTTACATCGTGCTCACTTTATATCATATTTATAATAAAGGAGATTCATCTATATAGGAATATTGTCTTGTGCAGGATGAAGGGTTTTCCTCCTTTGGTATTAAATCTAAGAAGGAGGAGTTTATTCCTCCCCCCAGTTTATTCCCTAAGAAAGAAAGAGAAAAGGAAATTCCTCTTAAGCATGAATATTTCCAAGGTAGAAATGATGGCAAGGGAGAAAAAGGAATCTAGCATAGTAAACATGGATTCTACCTTGAATATGAAGCTAGGAATGCAACAAAAATTCCATGAGCACCTCAATATCCAAGCTTGGAATTTAATGGCAGCACTGATAACAATGGCAATGGATAGAAGAGAAGGGTTGATCTTACATCTGAGCATCCAATGAAAAGTACATATTTGGCATTCAAAAATAAATCTAATTTGTTTTCTACACATATTGTTGAGTCCAAAGGCCATAAAGAATTTGTTTTTCATGAAGATCCAATTATAGCATGGATGGAGAAAGTTTACCAAAAATAAGAACAACAAAGAACATATAGGAAATGGGTATTTTGTCACCTTCCAAAATCTAATGAAATCTAGCATCCCATCATCCCTCTTCATGCATGGTTATCATAGCCTTATCAAATTGCATACATGATTCCATTGGAGGTGCCATGTCACCTAGTGGACCTACTTGCCAGTTAGGTTATATGGGTAGGTTGTCCATTTTTGTTAGTCAATTCCCTACATTTTCCTTTCAATATTTCTAGCATTTAGTTTATTTTTAGGATTATTTGCAACAATATATTATGTTGTCATAAAACACAAAATATAAGAAGAATAATTTTTTTTACTCCAAAGTACAATTTTTAAGGCATTGGTTTACTCATCCTAGAGTCTAGTTCTTGGAACGTCACAAGGAAGAGCCATCCCACAAAAGGAGTTGTTTGTGTCACCTAAAAAGGCTCACTGCCCAAAATTGGCCCTTTTACCTATGGGGCCCACCTCAGGCCAAATTTTGCAAATCAACTAATTAATATATTTGAATGTAGGAAGTGTATCAAAAATGTTTATTGGGGTTATTGATAATGTTGAAGCTAACAAAACCCAATTCAAAAATTGCAAAAGTATGAAAAGTTGTTTCGTCCCATGGTGCCCACCTTAGGTGAAATTATGTTTTCAAGACAAATGATTAATTCAAGTGAGGAGAGTGCTTGAGATGGGTTTTTTAAGGTCACTAGTCATATTGGGACTAACATAATTTGATTCAAAGTTGAAGAAGTATGAAAGCACAACATCAAAAAAACTCCCACTAGGATGCCAAGTTTCTCATTCTACTTTATAAAGTACATGAGAAATGCATCAAAAAATATTGTGCAAATTGTCTTTGGAAATCCCTCTATGTCTAATATATCCATCATTCTATGGAAATAAAATCAGAGGTCGTATGCCCAACATATTCCTAATTTTGTCCAAGGACCCATGGAAAAGGAGTTTGTGGCCGAGTTCAAAAAGGGGTTTTATATGCTTAGAATTTGGGTCACTCTCATCATTTATAACTTATCATTTTTCACATTATTCCATAATTATTTCTCGACATCCTTATCCCTCCAAATTCCCATTTCTTTTCATTTCACATTCCTCTTTATTCCTCCACATCCCTTATCCTCCACATCACATTCTTTTTCATCCACCTTTCTCCCATTATCCCTCCCTCTACATCCCTTATTCTTTCTGCATTCCCCTCTCCACACCTCCACGTCCTTTTCCAACATGGAAAGAAGAGATGTGAAGCCACCCACCTCTTCATTACCCTAATATTCCATCTCTGCATCCACTATATATCCTTAGTTTTTCCCCACTTACCTTGCACACTTCCTAATGAAAACTCAATCTATCACACCATGACACATGGAAAGAAGCACAACATGACACATGGTAAGTACGTGGGAACATGGCATGGTGACACTTGGTAGGCAAGGTTTGACTGTGATGGATGGATAGTGACATGGAATGCATGGACAAATTGATGAAGCTTGCTAAACTTAGTGTTGCAACATTCAAAGCAAAGGTTTACAAGACAAATAAATATGATCAGGTGCTCATAATTTCTAGTCCTAACAACAATAGTGGGGATGGAATTGGGGTTGGGAACCACCTTTATCATTTTAGATATATGCCATTTTTTTGCTATCTAGAGCACATGAATAAACCTCTTTATCACTGACTTGTTACCAATTATCTAAAGCACTTGTTATTCCATTTTTTTCACTCAAGGAGTTACCAATAGAACTGGCCAACAATTTTGAGATTTCCATGGATGCAATGTTTGGGTTTTCACTTGAAAAAATTGTGGAATACTTATGATTATGTTTGCATATACTCCTACAAGATGACATGTTGAACAAGGAAAATGAAGGGATAGGCCTCCAACCAAATATGTTGGTACCGTGATGTATGTGTGCATTAAAAATTCCCTATCATTTGATGTAACATCTCCTTGAGAGAATTATGTTTCTCCAAATTTCCCTAGGGATAATAGAGTAAACGTCACAACCAAAGCCTAATACTTTTCCTCTACTCTATTTCCATAGATTGATTCATTCGTCAACTGATTAACAAACGAATGGTGGAAGAAAAGACTAACAAAGATGATCTAATTTCCCATAAGACCTTGCATCATTTGAAGGGGAGGGGGCTTCCTCGATTTTCACACCTCGTGAATGGCCCACAACAAATCGAAAAACTAATCAATGATCTAGTTAATCTTTTAGGGGAAGAGGTCTTGGGTAGTATTCTAAAATCCATCTGTCATGAAAGGTGGATACCTCCATATAACAACTAAGATTTGATCATGAGGTATATCATCCATTTACAAATAATTGTGGGCACAAGTCATCCTACAATTCACACGTTATATGTCATATACAATGGTGGATCAGAGGGCCTATGGTGGTGAAAATGTGGACCAATGGATTCAAGGTGATGTGGCCATGGGCCCATCATAACTCAAAGGTTCGAAGGCTCATGAATGGAAAGGTTGTATTACTTTATAATCAAAGTCTCATGATAAGAATCAACATCCTCTCCCACTTTTAACCAATGAATGGCTATAAGTTATAGTGTATCCCCTTTGGGTTCTTTTTTTAGTCACCATCAAAAATTTCAATTTGAAATTTAAAATTCCATATTATAAAGAATTTTTTTATTATAAAGTGACTTTGGAGTAGCATGAAAGTCAAACTTTATTTTATAAGAGGCACAAAGGGTTTTTGTTTCTAACCCACTCTTTATCATAAACATGGATACAATGAAAGGAAAAAGGGAACAAATCACCAAAACAACATTATGGACCATGAATTTAAATAGAGAAGAGAAAGTTAGAAAATGCATGGATCTCACTAGTTGCCAAGAGATGCCTTACGAACCTAATTTTTGGCTACGTTTTCTCCTAGAAGTCTATAATGGATATTATTTTTCTCATTTAAAAGTATCAAAGGTTCAAATAAACTGCAAAGGGGGTGAAATGGAGAAAAGAGGTGATCATAAATTGAATATTTTCCTAGAGCATTACTATTTTTGTAGAAGCAATTGATTCTTCTTCTTCTTATCCTTCTCTTCTTTCACTTTATTTCTATTTGTAAAAAATATATAATTAATAGACTTAAAAGAGAGGAAATCAAGCCCAATACTAATATTTTATAGTCCCCTTTGGTTCCATGGTTGTCTTAAATAAATGGTTGTTTCAAAACTAAGATTGTATAGTCCCCACCTCTAGAGGTGCTATTTTATAAATGGTTTGTTGGGTTTATTTTGTAATTAGAACTAAGGTAGTTGTCACTAGTGAAATAATATATTCAGGAAAGTTAACAATATTTTCCTCTTCATTTTCTATCTCACATGGTATTGAATAAAACAATAGACCTATGCTTTCCTTGATATGAAAGGGCATTGTGGAATTACATGTCGACACCTCGTCCATGTTCCCTCCACCAAGTATTGTGTTTCTATGCTATTATTCAACATTGATACAATGTAGGTCTTCATTGACCTTGCTAGTGATTGAAGATAAATGTTACTTTTCCATTATAGTTAAATAGAAACGAAATATTTTGAATGATAGAGTTCAAGCATTTTTTTTGGATATCTGGAGTTTCTAATAAACCTTTTATTGTTGGTAATGAAGTCTATTTCCAACCCTAATGAACTGAGCATCAAAGTGTAATTACATATATAAAGCCATATGTTCCCCACCGCATTCAATCTCTTTCTTATCTTCTGGCAATAGTGAAGTGAATCCATAGGGAATTTTCCTTTCCACGCCAAGAGTCAATGTGAAAATGAAGGGTGCACTTTTCTTGGGAGATGCGGCAGTTGGTAATGCCTAACTATCAATACTTTCAAGCTTATCAAATTTTAATATACATACTCTTTGTTCAACCATAGATATTTTTTCATTAGTTATCTTGAATGCCACAAGAATATGTTATTTCCTTTTGAGGGCATTGTAGACTAAGATTATATGCATTATCTCTATATCTAAGTATCTACACCTAATGTCCTGATTAGGTTGTCATGTTGGTACCCTATAAAGAATTTATTCATAGAGTCCTTTATTGGGGTGATCCAACCACACTTTATCGATCAATACTCAATGCACCACTTGTTACACAATTATTCAAAGCATGTATAATGTCAATTATTAGAAAGAACAATAATATTGGTAGCACCCATGACAAAAATATAAACAAAAATTAAATGTTTGTATGTAAGATTTCAACAAATATACTATTTAACTCAAAGTGATAAACAATAGTTCAATGTCAGGTTAATTGTGACATTTTAGAAAGAGTTTGAGATGTTTGAAATATACACTCTTGAAGATGCCTTTCAAAAGGCTAAGTTAGCACATGATATTGATAATTGGTGGAAGTGTAACAATGTTTTTGGCACTAATTTTAGTCAAAAGAAGAAGGCCATTGTAAAATATTGCATGACCATGACGATGAATATAAAGAGCACACCCATGACGATGGGTATGTTGGGAGTTCCATGCATGACTTTAATCCGAGAATGTTGAAACGAAATGAGGACAAGATCGGATATATAGAGTGGGTGTGTGAGTGATATTTGAGTCTAGAAATCCTCCCATATCGTCAAGGCATGTGAACAATCTATTCATGTCAAATTTTAGTGCATACAAAAACAATTTGAAAAAAATTCAATGTTGGCCCCATTCACAGGTCACTTTTTCCCATGTCTAGCCCTAGTACATTAATGTTTTTTTGTTGTTTCCTTCAGGTGAGTTTGTTCGTGGAAATTTCTAAGTTTGTTCATGGACTCCTTCAAGTGAGTTTGTAGAAATTTCTAAGTTAGTCAAAGTTTAGATTTTTGAAAAAGAAGTGGAAATGGTGCCTAAAAATTGATTTGCATGGAATTAAAGAATTTCTAAATGAAGGATTAGGTCCAATTCATGGAGATGTAATCACTTGGCTAAATGTTTCTTTAACTCAATCCCTGTAATCATTGGATTATATGTGATAGGCATTTGTAACATGTTATATATATGAAAGGGCATTGTGGCATTACCTGTCAACACCCAATCCATGTTCCATCCACCGAGTATTGTGTTTCTATGCTATTATTCAACATTGGTACAATAACTCTTCATCGACCTTACTAGCTATTGAATATAAAGGTTACTTTTCCATTATAGTTAAATAGAAAACGAAATTTTTTGAATGATAGAGTTCAAGCCTTTTATTTGGATATTTGGAGTTTCTAATAAACCTTTTTGTTGTTGGTAATGAAGTCTAACTATCAATGCTTTCAAGATTATCAAATTTTTATATACATAATCTTTGTTCAACCATATATATTTTGGCATTAGTTATCTTGAATGCCACAAGAATATGCTATTCCCTTTTTAGGGTATTGTAGACTAAGATTATATCCATTATCTCTATATCTAAGTCACTACACCTTATGTCCTCATTAGGTTGTCATTTTTCTCTCCTATAAAGAATTTATTCATAGAGTCCGTTATTGGGCTGATCCAACCACACTTTATCGATCAATACTCAATGAATCATGTTTTACACAATTATTCAAGGCATGCATAATGTCAACTATTGGAAATAACAACAATATTGGTAGCACCCATGACAAAAATATAAACAAAAATTAAATGTTTGTATGTAAGAGTTCAAAAAATATATTATTTAACTGAAAGTGATAAACAATAGTTCAATGTCAAGTTAATTGTGCCATTTTAGAAAGAGTTTGAGATGTTTGAAATATACACTCTTGAAGATTCCTTTCAAAAGGCTAAGTTAGCACATGATATTGATACTTGGTAGAAGTGTAACAATGTTTTTGGAACTAATTTTAGTCAAAAGAAGAAGGCCATTGTAAAATATTGCATGACCATGACGATGAATATAAAGAGCACACCCATGACGATGGGTATGTTGGGAGTTCCATGCATGACATTAATCCGAGAAAGTTGAAACAAAATGAGGACAAGATCGGATATATAGAGTGGGTGTGTGTGTGATATTTGAGTCTAGAAACCCTCCCATATCGTCAAGGCATGTGAACAGTCTATTCATGTCAAATTTCATTGCATACAAAAACAATTTGAAAAAATTTCAAAGTTGGCCCCATTCACAAGTCACCTTTTCCCATGTCTAGCCCTAGTACATTAATGGTTTTTTTTTGTTTCCTTCAGGTGAGTTTGTTCGTGGAAATTTCTAAGTTTGTTTGTGGGCTGCTTCAGGTGAGTTTGTAGAAATTTCTAAGTTAGTCAAAGTTTAGATTTTTGAAAAAGAAGTGGAAATGGTGCCTAAAAATTGATTTGCATGGAATTAAAGAATTTCTAAATGAAGGATTAGGTCCAATTCATGGAGATGTAATCACTCAGCTAAATGTTTCTTTAACTCAATCCCTGTAATCATTGGATTATATGTGATAGGCCTTTGTAACATGTTATATATATGAAAGGGCATTGTGGAATTACTTGTCGACACCCAATCCATGTTCCATCCACCGAGTATTGTGTTTCTATGCTATTATTCAACATTGGTACAATAAATCTTCATCGACCTTACTAGTTATTGAATATAAAGGTTACTTTTCCATTATAGTTAAATAGAAAACGAAATTTTTTGAATGATAGAGTTCAAGCCTTTTCTTTGGATATTTGGAGTTTATAATAAACCTTTTTGTTGTTGGTAATGAAGTCTAACTATCAATGATTTCAAGATTATCAAATTTGTGTATACATAATATTTGTTCAACCATATATATTTTGGCATTAGTTATCTTGAATGCCCACAAGAATATGCTATTTCCTTTTTAGGGCAGTGTAGACTAAGATTATATGCATTATCTCTATATCTAAGTCTCTACACCTTATGTCCTCATTAGGTTGTCATTTTTCTCCCCTATAAAGAATTTATTCATAGAGTCTATTATTGGGGTGATCCAACCACACTTTATTGATCAATACTCAATGCATCACATTTTACACAATTATTCAAAGCATGCATAATGTCAACTATTAGAAAGAACAACAATATTGGTAGCACCCATGACAAAAATATAAACAAAAATTAAATGTTTGTATGTAAGAGTTCAAAAAATATACTATTTAACTCAAAGTGATAAACAATAGTTCGATGTAAGGTTAATTGTGCCATTTTAGAAAGAGTTTGAGATGTTTGAAATCTACACTCTTGAAGATGCCTTTCAAAAGGCTAAGTTAGCACATTATATTAATAATTGGTGGAAGTGTAACAATGTTTTTGGCACTAATTTTAGTCAAAAGAAGAAGGCAATTGCAAAATATTGGACGACCATGATGATGAATATAAAGAGAATGATAAATATAAATAGCACTACCATGACGATGGGTATGTTGGGAGTTCCATGCATGACAATAATTCTAAAAATTTAAAATGAAATGAGGAAGAGATTGGATATATAGAGTGAGTGTGTGAGTAATATTTGAGTCTGGAAACCCTCCCATATCTTCAAGGCATGTGAATAGTATATCCATATCAAATTTCAATGCATACAGAAATAGTTTGAAAACATTTCAACATTGGCCCCATTCATAGGTCACTTTTTCCCATGCCTAGACCTATTACATAAATGTTTTTTTGTTGTTTCCTTCATGTGAGTTTGTTCGTGGAAATTTCTAATTTTTTTCATGGAATGCTTCAAGTGAGTTTATTCGTGGCAATTTCTAGGTTAGTCAAAGTTCATATTTTTGAAAAAGAAGTGGAAATTGTACCTAAAAATTGATTTGCATGGAATTAAAGAATTTGTAGATGAAGGAGTAGGTCAAATTCATGGATATATTTCCATGGATATGACCATGGTCACGATGGGGCACCCATTTTCTCGTGCTATCCCTCAAGTATCCACATTTAACTTCAATGATTGCAATTCTACCTAGGAGAATTTGTCTTAATGACACATTTGTGCATCTTGTCATGGGCCTGACAAGCCTATGGTCGAGCGGTAGAATCACTTGACACTCCCAATCATCATGAAACACCATCGTGTTTCTTCTGGTGGCTAGACCATGCCAAATTACTCAACCTGGTCCATTCCTTCTCTTAATTCTATTAGTTTACTTAAGTTGAGTGTGTGCATTTCTCAAGTTAAACTACAGTAAAGAGATGCAACCATACACAGTGCAATCAAGTTTAAACTTGTAAAAGGGCATGCATTACACAAGCATGATCCTTATTTAGGTACGGTTTCACTAGTTTCAAGGGAAAATAGGCATGAGTATTGTATTACATGAAGTTTTGTCTCAATCCTTCCATTATATTTTTCAAATAATCTACTAGTTCTTCATCTCCTTCCCTATTTTACATTTCATAATCCATATCCACCACTTTGAACCATTGGTCGTTGTTTATGGAAACT
>ML795674.1:88416-98980 GCA_009831015.1 Picea engelmannii | reverse complement strand
CTATCACTCTATTAGCTGGATTTTTGCATTATATTTCATTAATGGTGGGGCATTTCCTTGTGGGTTTACATTATGAATTTATAGGTTTGGGATTTTGGAAACCATTTCTAACAACTACAATGAGATATTTAAAAAAATAAATGTAAATGAATATAAACCAAAATTCGACAATAAACATTAATTGCAAAGAATAATAAATGGGATTTATACCACCTACCTCACAAAGCTTACTACCCAACAATAATTTCATAGTTCAATGCCAATTTTTTTAGATAATTTGAAATCCATGAGCTTATAGAAATGTAATATCCAAAAAATTGGTTTCATTTTGGGCTTAGCAATGAGGAAAAAAACATGCAAGATATGAAGAATGAAGTACACTAGTGAGAAAAAAATATTTTTATTTTATAGAAAAGGAATTCTTGTTCATTCCTTTTGTATACAACTTTTTAATAAAATAAAAATTGCAGACGCATTTTAGTGAAGAAAAATATTAAGTCTCCTTGTTTGACTGATGTAAAAGATGTAATGGTTGTTCACCCTTGAAACATTGTTGTTCTCATTAATTTTGTCATTTGATTTTTGAATTGTTTGTGTGAGTCGTATTTGATTCTTGAAACCCTCCCATACCATCAATGCATGCATCTACTATAACCATGTCAAATTTCAGTGCATACAAGCACAAACTGAAAAAATTTCAACCTTGGCCCCATTCATAAGTCATTATGCTCAGGGTCAAATTAAAGAATAACTTCCACCAATTACAACCTTGTAATGGTGTCATTATCATGAGTACACATAGGCAAAAGATTTCATTTATAGGGTCTATTTGGTGGCTTTAGCCCCTGTTCATGATTTGGGAGTCCTAAAAGTGTATTTTATGCCTTAAGACATTTATAGTTCCTCCTCATACCATGTCCATGAATTGGAGAAGAATACCCCTTACACCTTGTACTCCTAAACATTAAACCCATTAACCACTAAACCATACCATAAACCCTAATTATAATCTACATCTTATGTGTACTTCTTCTCTTCTTAAATTACTCTCTATTTGTTCATGTTTACGTAGAATATATCCATAAAGAAAAAATAATACATTATTTTTCTTCTACATTTAACATATAAACGTTTACAAAAAAAATTGCAATATAAAGACATATAATGAATAACTTACCAAGGGACGATATTCATGCCCGCCTTCAAGGTGTCCATACTCGCTACAATGTTTTTTAGCTATTTTTATTAAAATTCTCCTTCTATTATAGCCCCTACATTTTTTACAAGGGAAATAACATTTTCTATCACCCAAAGCCTCCACCAATGCAGATCTCAAGTCTCGGCCTTGTCCTCCTGGAGGAATGTTATGTGACATTTTTCCTCACCAAAATTTCGATGATGATCATCATCTTAAAAAATCAACCTCTGTAGTTTAACTATTTCTAATGCAATTAACAAAATAAAATAAAAATGTATTTCGACCTAAAAATATCTCTTATAACCTATGAAAACCGTCGCTAGTATAGGAACAACGTCAAACTTCTTTAATATTTCAATTTTTTAAATTCTATATCACTTTTTCGTCAAACATCCGACGACTATTGACCAAAGAGACATTGCTTAACGGACAAAAATATTGACTTTGTCAATAGTTGGTAAGCATAATCATTTACCCTTTACACCGTCGTATATCCGACAATTATCACCTGTAATCATCGGATAGCCAACAATAAGTACCATGTCGTCGAGTAGTCGACGAATGTCGGGATTAAAAAAAAAAATTAAAATACGACGATATGACCAATTTTATTCGTATTGTCAGAGTACGACGTTGATTTTTCCATACATATGTAGTAATATGATCAAAATGCCTTTTAACTATTTCTTGTCTTTTGCTCATAGTTGTCAATGCTTGTGCACTTTGTTCTTCCAACCACATGAATTAGTAATATCGTGCTTGAAGAGGAGAGTCTTCTTCCATGTCTTTAGTTCCTGTAGCATTGGCCAATGCATTTAATTACATATGTATAGTCATTCTAGCTTCTTTTCCATTTTCCAAAGTGTAAGGTGGATGCTTAATGCTTCCTTTTGGAGTAAGTCAACTTGCCCATAAAGAATCCACTAGCATTTTATGCCAATTTATTTGATTTGTTGGAGTTATCTTTTTGAGAACTTGAATCAATGTCTTATTAGTCAATTCAACCAATCCATTTCCTTGAGGATAATAATTGGATGACTATCCCATCAAGATATTGTAATCTTCGCAAAATGTTATGAATTTAGACCCAATAAAAATTGAGTCATTGTCTATTATGAACTTCTCAAGAACACCAAATATTAAAAAAAATAGTATCCTTCAAGAATAGGATCAATTGTTATGAATCAGTGGTCTTCAAAGCTACAACTTCTTGTCATTTTGTAAAATAATCAGTGGTAGTGATAATGTATGAATTCCCTTTACTAGATTTTTGATTGATTGTACCAATAACATCCAGACTCCATTGTGCAAATGGTTCTTCTACTAATATGGATTTTAGAGGAATTATTTCTCTTTTCATATTTCCAAATTTTTTTTGACATGGAAGACATTTATGATCATTAAATAGGCATCATTGAACATAATTGTCTAGTAATAACCATCTTTGATAATTATATGTGCAGTCACCATAGGTGCAAAGTGTCCTCCACAAAATACTTCATGGAATTCTTGTAATGTTTGTAGGGATTTTGAATGGTCCAAACATCTTAGTAGAATGCCATAAAAATTTCTTTGAAAAATAATTCCAAAGATTAGCACACATTGATTGGTATTCATTTTCAGAGCTCTCATTTCTTTAGAGGACATCCCAACAAGAAATTGTCCAGATTTTAGGTAAAAGATGATATCCTTATACCATTCATACATTGGTATGGACGCATCTTGCATGGTAGAATCATCTATACGAGGATAATTTATATTGACAACTTCAATACCATAGATAAGCTTGCATAACCCTTGTCCTTTAACGTCTTTCATAGGTTTAATTTCCATATCGTACTCTTGAAGTTTCGCTGGATAGTTTTCCCATATCCCTTCTCTGAATTGTTGATTTAGCAACATTTTGACAGGAGAATGTGGCACATAAGAAAATATGAGTTGATAAAATATAAGTTATGAAATGAGAAATTTCTTTGACCAAATAAAAGGCTTGTTTTTCTATGGTGGAGTATTTCAATTCATAATCATGTAAGGTTTTACTCATGAAGACAATTGGATGCTTTCCCCCCTTTGGATTATTTTGGGTAAGTATAGAAGAAATAATCTCTTATGAGGCGAACTAATACAATATGAATTCCTTATCGAAATCAGGACTAACAAAAACATGAGTGTTAGAGCAAGATTTGCCTCACCCTATGCAATCTTCCAAAGAGGGCCTTACTCCATTTCCCTATGCAGACTTATTTTCCCTGATTGATGAATCCAGAGACAAAAATAAATGTTTTTCCACTTGTATGCACCTTGCAATCTATACAACAAGCGTATACGCTGGCTGCTCCACTACATCCCGCGTACATCAGGATTTGTGCCAGAAAATCAAAATTAAATGTCGGGTTTTCATGTCACGACCGGAGATCTATGATCCTTGGCCTTCCATATACTGGAAAAATTCCGACTCGGCCCTTTAGTTGCATTTTGAAGGCTATAAAGAAGCCAATTCCAAGATATGGAAAAGAAGAGAGAATTCAACTTTGAGAGCAAAGTGACTCTGGAGAAATTATTACTTCATTACTGAGTTTGCATCCCTTTGTCCTTTAAGTATGAACACAGTGTTCAACCCCCAAGCTCTTCCCTTATTGATGGAGAACCTCTTTGTCTCCCTTATATGAGCTTTCCTTTGGTGGAGGATTGAAGTGGTGGAGGCCTAGTTGGAAGGAACTCAGTTTCTTGGTTCCGAACCATGCCGATACGGAAGTCTGTAATGTTTTCACTTTTGTTGATCATTTATTAATAGAAATAATCATTTCTTGTCCAATTGATATTTTGCAAATGTATGTATTATGATCCATGGGCATGTTTTTTTTGTATATTAATGGATTATGCTATCTAATGTGCTAACATTTTATATTATCACTATATGCTTGCTTTGCTTTTTTGTTGAGAACTTGTTGCAAGTATAAAGCTTTGGGTCGAAGTGCTCAACGGTGGAAATCATCAAACGTTTGGACAAGGTAGGCCTCTTTATTACCTCCTTTGCACATTAGTTTATATAGCATATGTTGGAATTGAGATGATTTCTACAGTCACTCATGTATGTTGTGGTTCACCCTAGCCATAGAGATATTTTCCTCGTAACAATGAGCACTGGCGATTGCATGCTTGATGTTTGTAAATTCCTTTTGAGTCTCTTGAGTCCATTCAATTTTTTTTTTATCTTTCTTTAATAACTTTTTGATTATATTTACAAATTTTCTCAGGTAAAGAAGGTAGGTAGGTATTGAACTAGAAAAGGTAGGTAACTAGAAGGAAGGATTGAAAGGTTACAGAATTCAAAGCCAATTGATTCAGTTATAGTTAAGGAGGAAATAACACTTCTCTTGTTTCTATGTGAATTAGGTTTCATTAGCAATAATTACCACTGAATTGAATAATGTTCATTCATGTTTCTCTATATGGTGTAGTCAGGAACAAATCTTCGCACAAAATTTAACTTTCCAAAGAAAAATCATAACCCTTTTCGAGATGTAGGAGGATTTAAATCATTTATTGCTTTAATTCTTTCTGGATCAATATAAATTTATTCTTTACTTACAATATGGTCAAGCAACTTCCCTTTTGATACTGCAAATAATCATTTCTTTGGATTGAGAGATATGATATATTTTTTGCATCTTTGAAAAACTTGTCTGAAGTGTTCAGGTGGCGTTCTCTCAACTTTGAATAAACAGTCAGATCATCCTGATAGTTTCCATGAATTTTCCAATCAAATCATTGAAGGCATGGTCCATGTCTCTCTCAGATGTAGCTACAACATTTTTCAATCCAAAAGGCATGCAAACATCTGCATAGGTTCCCCATGGTGTGACAAAGACAATTTTTGGTCTATCTTCTTCAACAACAAGTACCTGATTGTATTTAGAAAACCCATATAACGTGGACATTAATGTAGAACCAATAACTTGTTGCAACAACATCTCCATGTTTGGAAGGGGGTAATCATCGTTAGCACTTACTTGATTGAGATCTTGAAAATCCACACAAAGCTGAATTTCACCACTCTTTTTTCTGATGACCACAAGATTTGAAATCCAGTCAAAGTGTTTGATTGAGAAAATTATGCCATCCTTTTTAAACTTCTCAAGTTCCAATTTTACAAGAGGCTTCAACTTTGTATTTATTATTCTCAATTTTTTCCTGAAAGGATTTGTTCCTTCTTTGAGTGGTATGGTATGTTGAAAAATGGACTTGTCATATTCTTTCAAATCATCATATAGTTCCATGCAAAAACATCTTGAAATTCTTTGAAGAGAATAGTATAGTCCTCAATTTCTTTAGAAGTGCAACTAATACCAAGATTTATATATTTTGGAGCTCCAATCATACCAATATTGATGTTTTTGGTTTCTTGCACTTTTCTAAGGGAGGACTCATGCATTGTATGCATTTCCTTTGTTTGATCATCTCTTGTGAAGAGTGATTAAGGATGATATGGGTCTTTGGAAAGAAAATAGAACTTTGATTGTGGGTTTCCTTTTTATTGATTTGTCCTTCTTTAAGATACATCTATATTTCTCCTGGTGCTCATAATGATGTTGATTGCAAATATGTAATGGAGTTCACAACATGTTCATCATGATCAAACACTTTCCAATACTACTGATTATTTGGTATTGATGGACGGAAAACTGTTTTGACATGAGAAGTATTGGTATTTTTAGAATCGTTATTATTAAAAAGAGAGGCTACAACTAAACAATGAGTCTTCTTTTGTATTCTTCTCTCGAGTAACAAAGGTAATATTGAAGGAATTGAACGAATCTATAATATCCCAAACTCTTTTTCCATGATGCTTCAACTTCTCCTTCTTGATCTTGTACCTTTTTTTTATATGATTGATAATTAACTCTAAGTCTCCAGTCACCACTAAATCATTAACTTTCATTTTAAGTACCAGATTCAATCCTTGAATTAATGCTTCACATTCATCTTCATTATTGGTGCAAGGGAACTCAAGTCTGATTGCATGTGGATAAATACAATATTGAGGACTTTTAAAAATAATGCCAACTCCAACACCAGATTTAGAAGCACCATTAAATGAAATTTTCCAAAACCCTTGAAAAGTGTTGTTTGTTATTTGTTTGGGAGAACTTATTTTCTCTGTATTGAAGACAACATAATTTCCTATCTTAACATCAATATAGTTATGCATCATTTCAAATCCCTTTTTCTCCAATGATGTGGGCTTTCTTTGTTCTCATGGTACTTTGATCAATGTTGCCTCTTTGTTTGGGAGCACCATGAAGCTCCCATCATTCATAATGTATCCTCCAATAATTGAGCACCAATATCAACAACCAATATTGTGGCGAACGTTGTTGTAATATGTGGTGTTGCACTTATCTAGGCACAAAAGTCTTTGATTTCACCATAAGTAAGTGTTTTTATAGAATCAATAGCATAAATTCTTTCACCCGTCTCATAATATTTAGTGCATTCCATTTCAAAAGCTTATATTATAGATAATGGAATAATATTGTTAGTCATTCCACTATCAACCAAGAAATTGTGCAGTGTAAAGTCATGATTTTCCAATGATATGTAGAATGGTGGAACCTTGCCTCTTGGTCTTGCTGGTATAGAATTTTGTTGCTGTTTAGTGTTTGTAACAGTTGCTTCTATCCTTGGATCAAACGACAATCTATTTTTCATGTCCAAGAGAAAATGTAAATTTGGAATCATAACAACAATGTGCTAGTGTCCTATGTTATGTTGGCACGATGGTTTAGGTATTGAAATCCACTTGTAATTATATTTTCTTCATAATGAGGGCTATCTTGGACGAAAGGAGTTGAGGGCACATGGTTTCAGCTTGTGGTTAAAAGGTGACATATTATTTTTTTTTAAGTTAGGAAACATAGCCTTTTCACTCATCATTGGTGCTAGGAAGACAAAGTGGTTGGGTATTTGATAAGCACTGGAAATCTTACTAATCACTCGAAAATGGATTTGCAATAGAGTAAGGGACGAGAATGCGAGTGAGGGAGGTCTCAATTTTAGATGGTTTTTAATGATTTCTTTTATTGGCTAATTAAGTTGGAAAACCCCTCCTTGTTTAATTACTCTCACAAGAAAAGGGGAAGGGTGGTTGGTAGCCATATAATTACTTTTATTAGCTAATCACGTTGGGGAAAATCCTCATTGTCTAATTACTCCCACAAATCTAAAAAGATATAAGGGGAAGGGTGTTTCGTAGCCATACTTTTAGAAATCTAATTACAAATTTATTTTATTTCATTTATTGTTTTTATAAGAATGTTCCAATGTTATCAATGATAACAAAGAGTTTAATGAAAACGCTAATGCTCGAAGAAAGTTTCATCAAACTTGAAATAAGTTATAGTATATTTTATTATATAATATTTTTCTTTGTTTTTCTAATTAATTTTAGAAATATTTATTTATTTTTATCTTTTTAAATATTATTTTTATTTTTGGTTAATTTAATTTTAGGTTTTTTCTATTTCATTGATTTTCTTTAATATACATTAAAAAAAACATATAAGAAATTTCAAAAATACAAATAAAATAAAAAATTCTTAAAACTACAATTAATCTATTTAACAAAAGGTGAAAGAGTCATTTAAAAAACAACCTATAATTAACCTATTTAACAAAGGGTGAAAGAGTCATTTAAAATACAACGTACAATTAACCTATTAAACAAAGAGTGAAAGAGTCATTTGAAATACAACCTATAATTAACCTATTAAACAAAGGGTGAAAGAATCATTTAAAAAACATCCTAACATATATGAAACTTATTTTTAATCAATAAAGCATGAAATATTAATGTTTTCATTAACAATGACTTTTATCAATAAAGCATAAAATATTAATGTTGTCATTAACAATTATTTTTATTTTTAAAAAACATCGTAACATATAGAAAACTTATTTTTAATCAATAAAGCATGAAATATATGTTAAACTTATTTTTAATCAATAAAACAGGAAATATTAATGTTTTCATTAACAATTACTTTTATCAATAAAACATAAAATATTAATGTTGTCATTAACAATTACTTTTATTTTTATTTTTAGACAACACATATTACATGTAATAATATGTGTTAACACATGACATATTACATGTAATATGTGTTATCACATATTACATAGTGAACTTAAGTTTAAATGAGGTATTTTTTATAAGATACATTACTTATCATTAAATATTTTTCCTTGAACATCAACATACAATGTGAACATTTATATTTCACAAGTTGTCTATATGTCAAAAGGTTAGATGTAATATTATTTTCATATCTACAAAGATAAATAACTTGGACCAATATTGTTTAATGCTTAGTTTTATTGTTTTCATGTCTTCATATTTTAGCGTTATAATATATATATAAACATAAACAAAAACATGTATATTTTTATTAAAAATGTGTTACATCCGAATGGTTCAACATACAAATACATAAAAAATAATGTCCACCAAATTTGTTTTATGTAAGTTCAAAACCTGAGCTTAACAATCTTTGTCTACATATGTTTTCTTCAAAAAGAGTCTTTGTTTCCTACTATTTGTATATATTCTAACAAAAACACTTAACAATAAAAAAAACTTTAAAAAATAGTACATTACTAGAGAAAATGAACGGTTATCCATTTGCTTCATTCTATTTCAAAGCATCTTTAGTTCGATGTTAACTAATTTCTTCCCCACTAGCTCCATCTCCACATCAGTTGGTTGTTGTTGGATTATCTCATCCTCTTTGATACCCAAAGAGCCCATAAATAAACAAGCCATGGAGAATTCCATAGAATGGGTGTTGTCCATATTAGCAACCATTTGCTTAAGAGAATCATAATCATCCTATAGCTTAACAATTTGGTGTATTTATTGTTGCAAGGTCTCCATTAGTAAGGAAATTTCACCATCACTACTTGTCACCCAGGTTTGCACTTGTTCTACAACATAAGTAATTGTCATTTTGTTCTTTGTTATATACTCTTCCCGACATCTAAGAACCGGATGAATTTATACCAACTCACAAATTGGACATCGACCCACATGCCTATGATCCATTTTTGTTTCCAGACTCATACCTAGAAACCACACAGACTCACTTCCTTTCGCTCTCATACTACACAAATCATCGTTTTCAAACTGAATATAACCAAAAGCACTATGAAGTGCACTTACCCAATGTCATCGATACCACCAATTTCACACCAAGAAGCAATCAATCCCACCTGCTACAAGAAACAAAGTATTCAAACTACCACCACTTCCACCAATCCAGTCTAGGAAGAATCAACTGAGGAACAAAGTTCCTTTGGCTATACCTTCACTACTAGTGCACACCCCTAAACCATTGAATTCTTCAATTCCAAAGGTATTCACCCTCATACTAACATACCTACTCAAATCAAAGACAGGGGCTAACGAACAACGCAAGTGACTACTCTTCAATAACTTTGAACTAGGAAAATTCCCCAAATGCATATGATGGACGAACCTATTATGTGCAACAAACATCAAGTCACCATGCACTTCGTCCATGATCCCACCTACGTTGAGAGTAATGAGAGAGGTGGTTGATTAATCCACTCCATTGAATGATGCATGTGTAAATGGGTTGCAACACACATGCACAACACTTGAACTCAATGTTTCTTAACGCTGGAATTGACAAGACATGTGTTTGACATGTGTGAAATAAGTCTTAAACATTATACCTTGTGATTATAGGGGGTGTTATACATAATACCCCATTTCCCTCCTTTAATCTCTACATTATCAAATGGCCATGGAAATGGAAACCTTGATAATCCAAATTTGTCTCTAAGGAGACAACACTCCATCACGCTTGCACTATTAGCCAATGTGTTAGCTTGTCAGTTGTAAGCTCTAAGCACACGAAAGAACTCAACTTCCTCAAACCTTGTCACTTATATTTTTATTTTGTGGAATATTCTTGATATGAGACTATTGTTTTTGTCAAAAACATTCTGCATAGATTTGGCGACCATTTCTAAATATCCAATTACAAATATTCTCCTATAATGCCTTTCATTAACAATCCTTAGCCCTCGGAATCAATCAAGAAATTCAACTTGATTATTTTTGGTCCTTCCCAATGCCCATGCAAAGGAGTTTTCTGTTGATTAATTGGGTTAGTAGCCATTGATGTCAACCCTTGAAGAAATTCTGGTAGCACAAAGGTTTGGGTAATGGAACCAAGTTTGTTTAATGGATAATGGAATGAGTTTTGATATATTTGTAGGTAATACTATTCTAGATGGATAGTACATGTCATGCCATTTTCGATGGTATGTGGAATGTCA
>ML795674.1:37089-60033 GCA_009831015.1 Picea engelmannii | reverse complement strand
GTGATATAGACATATAATTTTCGACAAGAAGTGGAATTTCAAGATTGGAGATGAAGGTATACTTGGTGAAAATAGGGAGCTAAAGAATAACAAGTTTGGATTGATTAGGATCCAGATGAGTGATTCCATAAGCAAAGTGGTTGATAATACATTATGTGTTCCAAGCTTTAGAGAAACCATATCTCAATAAGTCAAATAACTAAAAAAGACAAAATGTTGATGGTGGAGATCAAGTGAAATAAATTTTTGTTAAAGGATCTCTTAACGAAATATTACAACATTGCTATGTGGGAATACAAAGATAATGGGATATAAGAACACCTCATTAAGGAAGCAACACAAGTGCACATGTTTTGAATGAATGGAAACTTTGGCATAAATCGGTTTGAAAAATTGAATCTCCATCACCTTATTCTCATATTAACATTGAATACCATGCAAGCGAATTTTAATATTCAAAGAGATAAATTGATTCGTGAAGCTTATCATGCGGGGAATCAACAAAAGTAAAACTTTGAGAAGAAAATAATAGAGAGAAGATAATATTTTAGATTATATTTGTAGTACCATATGTGAACTATTGCAATATTATCCTTAAGAAGCATTAGATACTTACTCATGTTCATTGATGAACTAATCAACATATTTAGTTTCAGATTCTCAAGAATAATTTAGATTCCCATGAGAATTTTGTATCTTTCACAACATTAGTTGAGAGACAAAGTCGAATAAATCAAAAGGCTCCTATATGGAACATATGATAATCATCTGTAAACCACATTAGATATTCCAATGGCTTGATCACCAAAACAAATATAATCTTGGAATGGATACAATGAGCCTATGCTCACATGTGTGACTATTTTTTTTCTATTTTTGAACACTTTAGTAGTGATCCGTATTGGATCATCATATTATTTTTCATCTATCTCGATGCTCTCAAAGTGGAAAAAATTGAAGGAATCAGCTTGCATGGTCATTTTAGTGACAGGTCCTAGTTTGTAAAATTGGGGTCTAGAACCTTTTGAAGCCATTTTGAGGTATTAAACAACATATTTTGGGGTTTTGGTGCCTGATGCTTGCACCCACCCCCTTGACGATGTTCTACACTCTAAGACCTTTCCAATGGTGCAAATTGTGCATCAATCGAAGTTTGTATGCAAAAGTTATGCCTCTCGCAAGTTGAGCTACCGTGATTGACCATTGAACACCATGGTATGAGAGGATGCCACGTCAGCGCTCATTACACATGAATATGGAGCTAGCCACGTATGTAATTTCAAAAAGATTCTAGAAATTTAAAAACCTTATCACAGTTGTGTTGATGATTATAGTTGTGTGAGACATCCTCCAGGGCACAGGCTTGGGAGAGAGCCTCTGAGTTGGGTGTGTTGTTTCTATCTGAAACAGAACTAGAATGTTGTGTTGGCCTCCTCTGTGCAGAGAGTTGAGATGATACTCTAGATGATTATCCTATGTAACGCAATGAGAAAGAAGATCTGTTGAGTTGGATGTGCATGTGGATGAGCACAGGTGAACGTGTGGAAAAGCCCATGAGTTGGGTACATCGTTCTGAGACAGAGATGAAACAATGTATTAGCCTCCTCTGAGCAGAGAGTTGAGATGATGAACTCCAGATGATTCTCCTGTGTAATGCAGTGAGAAAGAAGATATGTTGAATTGGATGTGCCTGTGGTTGAGTACAGGTGAACGTGATCCTAGTAGCTGAGCACTAGTGAGTGTGGTTCTCCTGTGAGACACAGTGAGATAGAGATGTGGACATCCTCGTGGCTGAGCACATATGGATGTACCCCTAGTGGCTGAGCACTAGTGGGTGTATTAGATCCATTGCTATATTTTTCAAGAATCAGACTTACCTGTAACCCTATTTGTAATGTAAAGGGTACAGGTTGGCCCCACCTTAATGTAAAAGATAATTAATTTGGTAATTATTAATTATATTTTGAGTTACTGAGGTCGGCCCTGTTGTGCCAATAGACACCATTGTTGATAGGTTCAGTCTAATATAAGTAAAGGTAAATTCACATTGAGGAAATATAACACAAGTGTGAGTTTAGAAGTTTCAGCAAGTACTTGCCTCTTGGGAAAAGTGTGCACCTCTCTTGGGCGCTAGTCTTCTAGGGTTTGTGAGCACCCTTTTGTGTGCTAGTCTTCTATGGTGGTGGAGGTATTTCTCTTGAAGAATATAGAAAAGGATTGGCTGGTTTTTCTTTCCTTGTTGAGAAGGGTTTCCCAGGATACTTCTTGTGTACTTGTGCATAGTGTTTCTTCTTGTGATCTTGGTTGTTGTAACAAATTGTCTATGGTTTAAGTAAAATCCTAAAAATGGAATGAAATTCATGTTTAAGCCTAGCTTATTGAAAAATAAACAAATTGAGGGTCGAGGAAGTAAAAAATCTACTTCTAGCTAGCTATCGGGCTATGTTAAATATCATGCCACTAAAAGAAGGGGTTTCATTCTTTTGCATTGTATCTTGTTTAATAGCTTAGAAAAACATATGAGAGTGGTTTTCTGTGAGCATAATAGAGGAAGATAGATTTAATTGCAACCATACATACCACAGGTCAAAGGCAACTCCACAGAGAGCGTCTCTTTATTTGTACTTGCATTATTTCTATACCGGAGAAAAGAGAGTAGAGCAACCTCATCTTCTAGTTGGGTTTTCTCATGTATTGGGTTTCCCAAGTCATATCTTGTGTTTATTTATGGATGGTGTGATTGTATTTTACTATTCTCTATTTTCCACTTTTTATCTATTTCATGCATAAGCAGAAATATTGATAACTAAATATTTTGGAAATATAAAGGAAAAATAGCGTTAATAATAAATATTTTAGTTATTTACAAGATCTGTTGTGACGAACTGTTCCAGTGGAATATCCACAACAAGTTACAAATCAAGTAGAAACAAAATCCAATCCGGGGGGGTATCTTAGAGTAACCTATTTGAATCTTTTTCTTTCTAGGCACAAAGCTAACAAACCAACTTTATTGAGATCACAAGGTACATTCAATTATGAGATTCAATTCTAGAGAGATATTATTCCCCATTACCTCTATGTTCGTCCTCAATACCTCTTTTCTCGGGGTTCTGAAACATTTCAATAGAGAAATAGATACATGGGAGAAACTATCAAGGAACAACTAAATGTTCTAGATCTACAAATGATTATAGATTGTTCACATATGGAATGGAATAACTTGGTGGAATTGAAATGGAATATATTGGAGGAGGATCAAGAATCTATTATGGATGGAAGGTAAGATGAAACAATTCAAAGAAAAAAGGATTTTATGGTTGGATGCATGAAATTGGCCAAACATAGACCACAATAGCAAGACACGCACATTAGAACACAAAGATTTTCCGCATAAACTCATACAAGAAAACTAAGAATCAATTAAGGATTATGCCTTATCTCTTCTTATATTATAGAGATTACAATAGAGAATGCAAAGCTTTCCAAGATTATTGTGAATATATGAGACACTACGGTCTTTTAGAGAGCTCTATAATATGCTTCTGTCCCTTTAAATTGTTATCATCTCCTCCACACTTCTACTCGTATTATGGAACAATCAGTGGTTGGTCAAAACATTGAACCCTCTTCCCTCTTGCTAGGATTTTGATAGCTAGAATTAGGGTTAGGCCTAGGTCTAGGGTTTTGAAACCTCCAATGATGTTCTAAAAGTCTATGGTGGATTCATACCCATTACTAACTCCTCATATTCAAATTATGGTCTTCACCACTTGGACATGCGAATAATATTTGGATTATTACCTTGTTGGGGCTTGAACTATCTTATACGAACTTCGTTTTGGAACAATAGATTGTTGGAAAGATCTTGATGAGAAGAAGAAAAAAATTGAAGGCTTAGGAGATCCTATGGAAACCCTAAACTATTTTTGTACCTGTTATCACACAAGTTGTAGGTTGGGAAAATCCCGACCCAACCACCAAATGGTGACAACTTAGAGAACACCTTGTTGAAATATTGTAACTTCGAAGAATATTCTACCTAAGAGAGAGTTGAATAATATTATTATATTATATTTAATTAGGCCCTATTGTGCCTTAGTAAAAGTCATCCCTATTGTGCCTTGACAGGTAAATTAAGAGGGTAAAGTGACAGTTTGTCCCAGACCTAATTATAGGCTGACCATACCACTATTTATAAGAGAGGACAGAGCCTCATTTGGGCGCACACACGCTCAACTCTGCAGTGCGCAAGTCTTGGAGGAGAAGTTGTTGCAACTAGGGGTGATGTCGAGGGGGGGTTTTGGTCTATCTCTTGGTATTTCTTGGTTAAGTGGTGTGCTACTCTTCCTAGTAAAGGAGTAGAGGAGGATCTTATGTTCCGTCTTTGGTCTGTCTATATTGATGAAGTTTTTGCTGGGTTTTCTCCCCCATGAGGGTTTCCCAGGATAATCTATTTGTCTCTATTGTTTCTATGGTTGCCTCTCTTTCAATGATATTATTTATGCAACTAATCTAATAAATGATTATAAGAATCGTAACTGCTAGTTGTATAAGTAAAACTTCAACATGGTATTAGTGTAGGCCTAAAAGAGACCAACTCATAGTTTATAAGAAGTTTCTAACTTCAGCACACCCTCTCCAAGATTCAGTTTCAGTATTGCAGTTGCGACAAAATTAGGGTTTATGCATAAACCCTAAGTGTGACGTTTTCCTTGTTTGAGGAGGATGTTGGAGAAAGTAACCACACCTGGGAGCTCTCCCTAGGAAGGCGCATCTAGTCCCTAGATCAAAATTCTAAAATTTGAAGTTTGAGCAATGAGGGTTTCCTCATAAAACCCTAAGTTGCAGTACCATTTGCAGTTGTAGTACCAATTGCAGTTGCAGTTGCAGTTCCTTCATGCCAGTTGCAGTGCCAGCACCAGTTGCAGTGAAAGTTTTTATTAAGTGTTGGGATTGATTTTTATTGTCCTAGTACGCCTTACCCTAGCAAATCTCCAACTACCTTTAGATTACAAATTCCAACACTTTTGAAGTTTTAAAGGTTCGTTATTGCTTACCATTGTTGCTGGATGGTTCCACTACCTGTCGATACTGTCAGAGATATGTACTTACATATATTCAAAATGTATGATTATTCTAAAGATTATTTGTAGGAGAAAGGATCTTGTGTCTAAGCAACAATCATAGATCCAGAAGGATCTCAGATCCAACACAAACAAAGGAACTATGCACCCCAGGTTTGATTACTTTGATATGCCTCTACTTGTTATGGAATTATTGTAATCTTMTGAATATCCAGGTTGCATTTTGATCTGTTGAAGTTATCATACTAACCATTGGTCAAAATTAAATTCAAAGTATTAGATTGATTAAAGTTGAGATTATAGAGTTTATTCCCTAACTTAGATTTCTGTCAAGATAACATATTGTCTTAGTACAGAGGATAGGTAGAAGAAAGTCCTTGTCATCTTGAGTGAAGGAGAATCTAAAGAAAAACAACACACTCATTCTTGAGGACAAGACTCCAAGTTCCATGTTTGATTGATTAAATTGATAAGATTCAAATTTACACATATCAAGTTTGATAACTGCTAAACACTATAGTTGTGATAGCAATCTTTGAAAAGTTTTATTATTGAATACTCAGTAGAATCTGAGCACTATTGAGATAAATGTTTACTGTAATCATTCACTAGATATAACTACCATCTCCTCTAGGAGAAACTTCTTGTTTTGTTTCCAAGTTACCATGGAGGAATGATTGATCACAACACTAGAGGAGTGTTTCTCTCATTCCTTATTATTGTATTTCTTACTTTTTACCCTTGTTTTAGGCAAGTCACAAGTGATATCTCTAAAGGAACTACTATGACGATTTTTATTGCTATTGTTTTATTATTATTAAGAGTATTATTCTTGTCTGTTGTTTCTCCCTTAATGTTCTTGTTCCGGGTAGGTCACAGGTGATAACGTTGAGGAAGCCATAGTGACGATTGCAGGAGGCAATATATTAGATGAGACATGGAGCAAACTATCCAAGTTGTATACATGACCTTATACATTCATGTACCTAAGAAGATGAATAAGAAGCTACTTTTGAGATACATAGTATCTCATATGGAGATTGCTTGTAAGGAGCAGAAGGCTCTAAAGATCACTGAACATTAGAATAAAACTCACAATAGACTTGGTCAATGGATAACGAAGCCACCTTGACAAGAAACAAAATTTGTTTGAAGTCTGACTCAATTTTTCATATTAAGACTTGGTATTCAACACCAAGTATATCCTGCAGAGACTATGAAGTTTTTGTAGACTCGGAAGAAATAAAGACTCTAAGTAAGCATGATCTCAAAAAGGATCAGATGGGAAAAAGAGACATCTTCCAAGACTGGCAGACAGATGCCATGATTTTAGAAGACTAGATCGTAGCTTCAGAGACCTCTAGGAGACATGAAATTTCCCGAGAAGATTCCCTTGTTTCAATGATAGAGGAGGAAGCCAGTGAGAAGTGTTATCCCATAGCCTAGGGATAACTAGGGAGATTATGTCTTGAGGCCCACAGATCCTAGACATGGAGTAATGAGAGCCAGATCGACTTGAGATTGGCCCTGGAGGGCCCATCCTTTTCTTCTTCAACACCTCCACCTTGTCAACAACATCAATATCCATCCCATCGGCCTGGTTCTTCAGTAGCAGTGGGTCTTGCTCCATGAGGTAATGAGTCTGGGTATCATGGTATGTGTCACTATGATTCTCAAAACATTTGAATATGTGCATTTAATTCTTTTACTTCTAACATGTGCTTGGATCCTATTCCTTTCCACTTGTCCACACCTAGGGGGAATGATAGGATGCCCTAGTAAGTTGGTTCCCATAGGGTTTGATTTTCCACTGGGCGGGGGTTCATGAAAGGTCATCGTTTGTTCCCACCATACTTACCACTATTCATCCTTTTCCCTCTCATCCATCCCATACACTGGTTCGGGCATTGGGTTTGCCAATCTAGCAAAGGGTTGTACCTTACCTTGTGGGAAGAAGGGGCTAAAGGCCTAGAGGGTAAAAGGAGCTGGAAAAAAGATAAAATACAAAAGAATGAAACCTTCAGATGCTTCGCCCAGGGATCCCCGAGAAAGCAATAAAAGGCTTCTCAACAAGAAACGGAGGGACCCACAAAATAATAAAATCAAGACCTAGTTGGAGGATAGGGGGTCTCATCACGAGCCAACCTATTAGGTCCATGGGCATGTAGCGGTATCAAACTACCATTCAGTTGGTCACCATGTCAGGGTAGTGGCCCTTGGTGGCATATCCAAGAGAAAGGGGGTCGCATCACGATCCAGCCTTCTCATTTCCGTGAAATGCTTGTGGGTAACATTGTCACCACTAGTCACCGTGTCAGGGAAATGTCCCCTAACTAATCTCTTGAAATAAAAATCAATAAGATAAAAAGATAAAAGGAATGAATGGGCTTGGAAACATTTGCATCCATGACAAGGTGCATCTCACCCTCTTCAGAGGCACCCACAGGTAAGACATACATTCCCTTGTCATCACTGCACACATTGCTCAGACATCCCTTACCACCTCATCCACTTACATGGCCTTGAGATGTCTTCACCCGGAAAGATCCCACATCCAATGAGCACTATCCCAATAGGACATCCTAGTATCCCCTCCAAACCTGGCTTGTAGAATAGCATAACATCTTTGAGCACTTGTCTGGGAAAGGGGGTTTCATGCACATGTTTAAATAACTTGATTATTAGATGTGATTGACATTGCTATGATCCCTATGACTTATGAGCCCATGGAGGATGTACTTGTTGATGTTGTAGGGCCACACCCGACAGATAGGTATACATGGGGAGATGATTAGTTCGGACCTCCATAGGGCCAAAATCCCACCAGATGGATGTTGAGACCCCAACCAGGGGCAGAAACAGATCAGAGGTTTGCACCGAAGAGAGAGGAGAACGTTCCACCAAAGACAGCATGGCAGGCCTGGACCGAGGGGGGTCCTTCCCTTCTCACCATGATGTAGGCATTGGAAGGCCCATGACATCACCCATGTGACCCAGGATGTCACCCAATGTTTTGGACACTTCGGAGGCAATTGTGTGCCAAAGTGGCATGTGTGGCATGATCCAGAGGGCCAAGGAGGACTAACGTTTTGCTCCTGGAGGCCAACGTTGTCCTAAGAAGGCCTAACATCACCCTAAAAGGGAATGACGTCATATTTGCATCTTGATTTAGGGTTCATTTAAGTCATTTAATGTAAAAACTAGATATTATATGTAAACTGGCCATGTCGGCCTATTTGACCTAATTCTGGTCATTGATATTGTATAAATAAGGGTTTTTTCCCTTGTATTATGGATCATCTTTCACTCACACGTAGTGAGGTCTGAAATTTTCACCCTATCTAGGGTTACTTGGCTAAAATTTTAGGTGCACTTGTTGAGGAAGGATAATTTTTGGAGTATTTTGGCAAGTTTCTTGGTGGAAGTGTTCAACTAGGGTTTTGCTTGATGATTCTTGATGTATGTAAGTAAAATTCCTGCAATTCTTCTTAATTGAATGGTTATGGTTATGTTTATCTTGCATTTACATTAAGATTATGAAATTTCTTGTTTAAAACCCTATGAAGTCTAGCACATGTTATTGTTCTAGCTTTAAAAGCCTTCACCTACTAGATTTTGCCAAGAAGATGATTTTCTTGAAGCCTTTGCTAGGGCCTTGCCATTGCAACACCCTAGTATTTATTGCTTCATCTCAGTTGTTTTTTTCTTCATCGTTGAGTGAAATAAGTAGGAAAATTACTAAGGCCTAGGGTTACCTACACCTTACTAGATATTTTCCCCCTAGGGTTTGGTAGTTGAATCCTTGGGTTACCAACACTTCAACTATTAATATCTCTTGTCTTTGACTCTCCTACTATCATCTTTTCCTTCAACATTTGTTGCCACTTAATAGACTCCATTTTCCCTAAAGGCACTAATCTAAGACTTGTTATTGAGTGATTGACCAAAACAACCATCAAAACCTACACCTTAAGTCTTCTACTAACCACTTCTAACATTAGAATAGCCTAACCTACTAACTTTGTTGATGATGTTACTAAAGTAAGCTACAACCATATTTTGCAGCATTAAAATCATCTAAAAGCAATTGAAAAGGTTGATTAATGCATTTCCTTACTTGCTTCAGACAAATGCTAGTATTTTGATGTTAATGATTGATTATTCTTGGTCATTTTGAAGCTATTTAAGGAACTTATTGTGAAGTTATTGTCTTATAAATATTGTTGCTATAAATTTATGTTTACTTCACCATTATATCAGCCATTGCTTTTATTGATAAAGTTCATGGTTTTACAAAGTACTAACAACAAGTTGTACTTGCAAAACACATATTTTATTGTTGCTTTGTTTCGGGCAGGTACATCTTGATATTTCATTACTTCATTGGTTAAAACCCCGAAACTTTCTAATCAATGGTGACTTGTGAGAGGGGACCCTTTAATAGACATATTAACCTTTCCTTCTCAAACCCCCAAGTCACTGGGGACATATCCCCTGGACCATCAACCCTAAATAGAAAGAGGCATCCTATTGAGGTGACAGTGATAAGATAACCTCAAGTTATGCCAATTTTCTCTCCATTAACCTTTCCTTTGATCAAAGTAAAAATTGTGCGATAACAAGGACTATGATATGGATTTTGCCTTAAGACTAGAAGGGAAGTTAGTGGTGACTTCCAAGATTGATCTAATAGATCAAGCATGTTGCAGATAACAATATAAAGATGTACAAAGCTTGATTTGCATCCATAGGATTCTCCCAACAAGAGGGAGAAGACTATGACGAGACACTTGCTCCAGTAATCGAAGAAATAGTTCCAGTGTTCGTGAAGACATCCAGAACAACCATGATTATGATACAGTATGATATTCAAAGGGAGCAATCATTGTATTTGAGATTGAGTTGCCTCCATGAAAGAAGAAAAGATACCTTCAGTATCAACCACTCTCAATTTCAGATGAAGTTGTTTCCATGATAGAATAGAGGAGCTACTCTCAGAGTTCAACAACTACAGTGAGAATAGAGCAATCATTTTGAGCTTCAGAAATAGCAGCTGCAGGTGCAGAGTCTCGGTTCCAGAAAGAACAATTGCATAAAAAGTAGAGGACATACTCTTAGGAAGTGAGACAAATAGTGATTTGTAGAAAGCACATAGAACCAACACATGATTATGCATATTGAGTTGCAGCTGAGCAAGTGTATCATGTTTGTATGACGTGATGTGAAAAATTGGTTTCGAAGTACAGGACAGGAAGACTCATGTTTGCAAGTTGAAGCAAGCTCTGAAAGCTTGGTATGGAAGAATTGACAGTTTCCTGATGAGCTTGGGCTTTATGAAGAGTAACGGTATTATAATCTTTACTTCAAGGTCATGAATGATGAGCCAGTTGTATTTCTACTATATGTGGATGATTTATTCTTGACAGGAGAAGAAAAGCTCATCACAAATTGCAAAATGAAGCTTGTTGCAGAATATGAGATGAAAGACCTAGGCCCGATGCATTATTTCTTAGGTCATGAAGTATGGCAGAGCCCAGAGAAGATCTTCTTTAACCAAGGGAAGTATGCAGTTGAAATTCTAAAGAAGTTTGACTTGTTGGAATGTAAATCCATGGCCACACCCATGGAGACGAATTTGAAGCTCCTGGTTGATACTTCGTGAGAGTTAGTTAATGCTACTCTATACAAACAAATTATTGGTTCATTGATGTATTTGACGAATACCAAGCTAGATATAGGCTTTGTTGTGAACACCTTGAGTCAATATCTGATGGAGTCCAGACATGTTCACCTTATAGGAGTAAAGTTTGTGATGAGATACCTTAAGGGTACGCTGGATTATGGTCTATGTTATACTAGAGATCATGACTTCATACTGTATGTGTTGAAATATTGTAACTTCGAAGAATATTCTAATTATATTTGAATTATTATCTTATAGATTAAATCCCCTTTTGTGGATTGATCATGTCAGGTCTTGTATAAGACTAAATCCCCTTTTGTGGATTGGTCAAACCATATTTATATGGTGATATTTATAAATTCGACCCCTAGGGCTTATAAAGTGGTTTTAACCACTCTTGGAAGAATTCAGCCCTACTAAGTGAAGAGACATAACCCTAGCACCTCCTCACTAGTATTTATAAGTGAGGATGGTGCTTCAATTGTTCACACACTCACTCACACTTCTAGTGCGCATCTTTTGAAGGAAGGTGTAGTTGCAAGGAGGAGAAGAGAGGTGTATGCTCACTCGTATTTTATTCTTGGTGGTTTAGTCTTAAGTCTTGGCATTGTATTGGCAATAAAATTATTGAGGAAGTTTTTGTTTGGTTTTCTCCCCCATGAGGGTTTCCCAGGATAAAATGATGTGTACCTTGTGATCGTGTTTCTTTCAGTGATCTTACTTATGTTGTTGCTTTGGAAATGCTCTAGTAAATTGAAAAGAACCTAATAACAACATTGAAACTTATCATGGCATCATAGTTTGAATGAATAAGAGAACCTTTCACTGGGTATCCAAAAACGCCATTGTTGTCGTACGAGGAAATTAGGGATTTTTATTGGAGAAGAATTGTTTACTAAAAACTATCTAGGGAAGTGTTTCCTACCCTAGTGACTCTTTTGGCATCTTGAGTGCACCTTTTCAGTGGCCAGACTCTCTGGAAATTCAAACCCTAGTTTTGGTTGGTACCAGAAAACCAAGAAACTAGGAAACCAGAACCAGTACCAGAAGTACCAGTCCAGACTTGCGTAGGTCAAGTTTCAAGGGGTAAAACTTGGAATTTTTGGAAACAATCAGCTCCAACCAACTCGCCTCAACCCAAAGCATCTCCTAGTAAGTTCAGATTCATTTTCTAAGCACTTTCATTTTCTAGTCATTTTTCCTAGCTCAAGGTCAAGATGTCTGCAAACACCAAGCTTGTTGACAAGTTAGAAGGTGTGGAAATTTTTCGTGCCTCGAAGTACAAAATTGGACTCATTATTGAAGAGAATGTCCTTGCAAAATACATAAAAGAAAATGTACCAGAACCCAGAGAAAATGCAGCCAAAGAGAAGTACAAGAAGGATATGATTAGGGCCAAAAGGATAATTGCAGATTCCATTAAAGACCACTTGATCCCTCAAGTGTCTTCTAAGAATACTCCAAAATATATGTTTGATTCCCTAACCAGAATGTATGAAGGAAAGAACATCAACCAGAAGATGAACTTGAGAACCCAACTCAAGAATACAAAGATGCAGAAAGGAGAAACAGTTCAAGATTATTTCTCTAGGGTTACTCATTTCAAGGAATAGTTAGAAGCAATTGGAACTTGGATGAATATGAACTCATCATGACAACTCTTAATGGTCTCACAAGACCTCGGGATGCCTTCATCCAAACCATCTGTGCAAGAAAAGAGAAACTCAAATTTGACAGTCTATGGGAAGAATGTGATGAAGAAGCAAGAGTGGCAAACCGAGAAGTCGTACTACTAAGAGATGAAGGTCAAGCCCTAGCTTCTCATGCTAAAGGAGGAAAGAAAAGGTCTCATTTCCAAAAGGAGACCCACCTTCATAAAGAATCTCACCCTCCAAGGAGATTCCAGAAATATCATAAGGGTCAAAGAAAAGAAAAAGATTTCTCCTTTTATCAATGTTATCGTTGTGATAAGATGGGACATTTTGCTAAGAATTGTCTTTCCAGAAGGGAAGAATACAAGAAGAGAAATAAAAAAAAGACATCATGCCCATGCAGTTGAAGCTGATGAGCCAGCCAAGAAGGTGACTAAAGTAGAAATTGAAGATTATGTTTTGTTTTCCGCCCTCTCAAGATTCGTGACACCAGGAGAGGATACTTGGATCATAGATAGCGATGCCTCTAAGCACAAGACATGACATAAAGACATTCTCTATAGCCTTATAGAAAAGGACTTTCAACAAAAAGTTTCACTTGGAGATGATTATCAGTACCCTATCAAAGGAATGGGAGAATCCACCTACAAACTTGATTCAGGGACTCCGATGAGAATGAAGGATGTACTTTATGTACCAGGTTTGACAAAGAAATTACTTTCTATCTCATCTCTAGATAAAAAAGGTTTCAAGGTTACATTCATAGATGGTGAAGTTCTTATGTGGCCTAAAGGAAAAACCATAGAAGATGCAATTGCTATTGGAACATAAGAAGGTGGTTTGTACAAGTTAAAAGGTCACTCAAATATAGCCTTAACTCACTCCACTGAGAGTCCTTGTGAACTTTGGCATAGAATACTCGCTCACATCAACTACAAAGCCTTACCATATGTAAGCAAGGTAGTTACAGGTTTACAAGTATTTAAGGTTTATCATGAAGGTATATGCAAGGGATGTGCACAAGAAAAGAATATAAATAATCATTTCCCAAAGAGCGACAATAAAGCAAAAGGAATCTTGGAGCTCATCCACTCAGATGTATGTGGTCCAATGCCATCAACATCTCTAAGCGGGTATGTACACTATGTGTCATCTATTGATGATTACTCTCGTAAGACTTGGGTTTATTTCTTGAAATCAAAAGATGAAGTATTCGGAAAATTCAACGAATTCAAAGCCTTGGTAGAAAACCTCTCCGAAAGAAAAAACAAGATACTCAAGTCAAATAATGGAGGAGAGTACACCTCAAATGAATTTGGAAGATTTTGTAGAGATGTCGAGATTAAGAGGGAGCTCACCACTCCCTATAATCCTCAACAAAATGGTGTAGCAGAAAGAAAGAATAGAACAATTATGGAAGCAGTGAGGATTATGATTCACGATCAAGATCTTCCAATGCACTTATGGGATGAAGCAACGAGAACAACATTTTATGTCCAAAAAAAATTATCCCATAGTGCACTTGGATTCAAAACCCCCAAAGAAATGTTCTTTGGAAAGAAGCCAGAAGTAAGCCATCTAAAAATATTTGGTTGTCCAATGTTTGTATACATTCCGAAAGAAACGAGAACTAAGTTGGATCCCTCAGGAAAGAAGGGAATATTTGTTGGATATTGTGAGGTCTCTAAGGCCTTCAGAATTTACATACCAGGTTACCATCATATTGAGATCGGAAGAGATGTAACCTTCGATGAAGATGCAACACTCAAGAGATCAAGGAAGTGCCATCTTGGAGAAGTATATGAAAAAGAACCTGTAGCTCCCAGAGTTGCAAAACCAGTGAAGGAAGTTACAGTTACCCTTGATGACGAGATTATAGAAGAACATGATATGATAGAATCTAAAGAACCTCCTCGTACGATGATCTCCCACAAGAATGATGTATGGGAAGTAGTTCCCAGACCAAAGAACAAAGACATGGTATCTTCTAAATGGATATACAAGATAAAACATGCAACAAACAAAAGTATTGAAAAACATAAAGCAAGATTTGTGGCTCATGGCTTTTCTCAAAAGGAAGGTATTGATTATGAAGAGACGTTTGTTCCTGTAGCTAGATACACTTCTATCAAAACCATCATAGCTCTTGCAGCCAAAATGAAGTGGAAGTTACACCAGATGGATGTGAAAACAACCTTCTTAAATGGTGTCATTGAAGAATAAGTGTATATAGAACAACCACAAGGGTTTGAAGTTGAAGATAGAAAGACTCATGTTTGTAGATTGAAGAAAGCTATGTACAGATTGAAGCAAGCTCATAGAGGTTGGTATGGAAGAATTGATAGTTTCCTGACGAGCTTGGGATTTACCAAAAGTAAAGTTGATTCAAACCTTTAATTCAAGGTTATGAATGATGAGTCGATTATATTGCTACTATATGTGGATGACTTATTCTTAACATGAGAAGAAAGGCTCATCACAGATTGTAGGAAGAAGCTCGTTGTGGAGTTTGAGATGAAATACCTAGGCCTGATGCATTATTTCTTAGGTCTTGAAGTTTGGCAGAGTCTAGAGAAGATCTTCCTTAACCAAGGGAAGTATGCAGTTGAAATACTGAAGAGATTTGACATGTTGGAATGTAAATCCATGAACACACCCATGGAAACAAAGTTGAAGCTCCTGGTTGATACTTCATTAGAATTGGTTGATGCTACCCTATATAGACAAATCATTGGTTCATTGATGTATCTGATGAATACCAGGCCATATATATGCTTTGTTGTCAACACCTTGAGTCAATATCCAGTAGAGCCCAGGCATGTTCACCTTGTAGCTGCAAATCATGTGACGAGATACCTTAAGGGTATGTTGGATTATGGTCTCTGTTATACTGGAGATCATGACTTCAGATTATATGGTTATACTGATTTAGATTGGACTAGAAGTGCTTCTGATAGAAAGATCACTTCAGGATGTTGTTTTAGTCTGAGGTCGGCCATGACATCATGGTAGAGCAGGAAGCAATCCAGTATTGCTCTCAGCACGGAAGAAAAATAATACATTGCAGCATATTCTACCAGTTGTGAAGCCATGTGGCTTCAAAAGTTGTTGACAGGTCTATTCGATCTGGAGATGGAAACCACCGTGATTCTATGTGATAACCAGAGTTGCATAAAGATGATGGAGAACCCATTGTTCCATGATAAGTCGAAGCATATAGAGATCTGGTATCACTACATTCGCCATATGGTGCAGAGGGGAGCTGTAAAGCTCCAATATATTGGCACAGATGAGCAGATTGCAGATGTGTTGACCAAGCCTTTATCTCGTGTGAAGTTTGAGTACTTCTAAGACAAGCTTGGTGTTGTCTAAAAGGACCTCCTTCGAAAGGGGGAATGATGTTGATGATACTATGGTATCCTGACCAACAGTGGGTATCTATGTTAGGATTTTTTTATCATAGGGGATTGATCATCCCTGGGAAGATCCCGAAGGTCCGGTAAGGACAGTCTATCAAAGTACTTGTGCATGTATATGTCAGTTGTGGTCAGAAGTGGTAGCTCCGTTAGGATTTTATATTCTAGGGAATCTTTTTGATTCATGGGCAGATCCCGAAGGTCCAATAAAGACGGTATATCAGAGTACCACGCGATAGCTTGTTAGGATTTTATATCCTAGGGAATCTTATTATTCCTGGGCAGATCCCAAAGGTCTGGTAAGGACGGTCTATCAGAGTACCACAAAATGTTGTTGTTGCACCTACCTCATCTTGTTTCCATATGATGATGATGTTGTTATCTCAGCCTCGTGTTGATGATGTTGTTGTTTCAACCTCGTGATGTTGTTGATGATGTTATATCAACCTCGTGATGTTGTTGATGATGTTATATCAACCTCGTACTGTTGATGATGTTGTATCATCCGCATGATGTTTATGATGGTTGAAATACTGAAGAGATTTGACATGTTGGAATGTAAATCCATGAACACACCCATGGAAACAAAGTTGAAGCTCCTGGTTGATACTTCGTTAGAATTGGTTGATGCTACCCTATATAGACAGATCATTGGTTCATTGATGTATCTGATGAATACCAGGCCAGATATATGCTTTGTTGTCAACACCTTGAGTCAATATCTGGTAGAGCCCAGGCATGTTCACTTTGTAGCTGCAAAGCATGTCACGAGATACTTTAAGGTTACATTGGATTATGGTCTCTGTTATACTGGAGATCATGACTTCAAATTGTATGGTTTTACTGATTCAGATTGGGCTGGAAGTGCTTCTGATAGAAAGATCACTTTTGGATGTTGTTTTAGTCTGAGGTCGGCCATGACATCATGGTAGAGCAGGAAGCAATCCAGTATTTCTCTCAACACAGAAGAAAAAGAATACATTGCAGCATGTTCCGCCAGTTGTGAAGCAATATGGCTTCAAAAGTTGTTGACAGGTCTATTCGATCTGGAGATGGAAACCACCGTGATTCTATGTGATAACCAGAGTTGCATAAAGATGACGGTGAACCCAGTGTTCCATGATAAGTCGAAGCACATAGAGATCTGGTATCACTAAATTCGCCATATGGTGTAGAGGGGAGCTGTAAAGCTCCAATATGTTGGCACATATGAGAATATTGTAGATGTGTTGACCAAGCCTTTGTCTTGTGTGAAGTTTGAGTACTTCTAAGACAAGCTTGGTGTTGTCTGAAAGGACCTCCTTCGAAAGGGGGAGTGATGTTGATGATACTATGGTATCCTGACCAACAGCGGGTAGCTCTGTTAGGATTTTTTATCATAGGGGATTGATCATCCCTGGGCAGATCCCGAAGGTCCGGTAAGGACGGTCTATCAGAGTACTTGTGCATGTATATGCCAGTTGTGGTCAGAAGTGGTAGCTCCGTTAGGATTTTATATCCTAGGGAATCTTTTTTATTCATGGGAAGATCCCGAAGGTCCGATAAAGATGGTATGTCAGAGTACCACATGATAACTTGTTAGGATTTTATATCCTAGGGAATCCTATGATTCCTGGGCAGATCCCAAAGGCCTGGTAAGGACGGTCTATCAAAGTACCAAAAAATGTTGTTGTTGCACCTGCCTCATTTTGTTTCCATATGATGACGATGTTGTTATCTCAGCCTCGTGCTGATGATGTTGTTGTTTCAGCCTTGTGTTGTTGTTGATGATGTTGTATCAACTTCGTGATGTTGTTGATGATGTTATATCAACCTCGTACTGTTAATGATGTTGTATCAACCGCATGATGTTGATGATGGTGTACCAACCTTAGGTTGGTGATATTGTTGCTTTAGTGTTATGCTAATTGATGTTGATGTTTCAGCTTCATACAGATGATGATGATGATGCTACTCCAGCTCCATGCTGTGAATGATGATGATGATGATGGAAAATCAAGAAGTAGTCCAATATTGCTCTCAATACGACAGAAGTGGAGTACATTGCAACATGCTCTGCCAGTTGTGAAGCCATATGGATTTGGAAGTTGTTGATAGGTCTATTTGACCTGGAGATGGAAGCTACAATGATTCTATGTGATAACCAGAGTTGCATAAAGATCACAGAGAACCCAGTGTTCCATCATAAGACGAAGCACATAGAGATCTGATATCACTACATTCGTGACATGATGCATAAGGGAGTTGTAAAGCCCCAATATGTTGGCACAAATGAGCATGTTGCAAATGTGTTGACTAAGCCTATGTCTCGTGTGAAGTTTGAGTACTTCCGAGACACGCTTGGTGTAGTCCGAAAGGACCTCCCTCGAAAGGGGGAGTACTTATATCCTAGGGAATCTTTTTGATTCATGTGAAGATCCCGAAGGTCCGGTAAGGACGGTCTGTCAGAGTACCACGTGGTAGCTTGTTAGGATTTTATATCAAAGGGAATCTTATGATTCCTGGGAAAATCCCAAAGGTCCGGTAAGGACGGTTTGTCAAAGTACCACAAAATGTTGTTGTTATCCCTGCCTCATTCTATTGCCATATGATGATGATGTTGTTATCTCAGCCTCGTGTTGATGATGTTGTTGTTTCAGCCTCGTGTTGTTGTTGATGATGTTGTTTCAGCCTCGTGCTTTTGTTGTTGATGTTATATCAGTCTCGTGTTGTTGTTGATGATGTTGTATCATCCACGTGTTGTTTTGAATGATGTTATATCAGCCTCGTACTGTTGATGATGTTGTATCAACCTCATGTTGTTGATGATGGTGTACCAACCTCGGGTTGGTGATATTGTTGATTTAGTGTTATGCTAATTGATGTTGATGTTTCAGCTTCATACAAATGATGATGACGATGCTACTCCAGCTCCATGTTGTGAACGATGATGATATTGATGATGAGAAAAACTTTTGATGATTTATAGATGTGTCAGTCAATGTTCCAGATGTTGATGATGTTGTTGCCCTCTCTCTCTCTTGATGATGTTCTATTGGGTTATGTCAGTAGAATACCCTTCTCGTTAAGGGGGAGTGTTGAAATATTGTAACTTCAAAGAATATTCTAATTATATTTAAGTTATTATCTTATAGATCAAATCCCCTTTTGTGGATTGATCATGTCGGGTCTTGTATAAGACCAAATCCCCTTTTGTGGATTGGTAAAACCATATTTATATGGAAGTATTTTTAAAGTCGTCCCCTAGGGCTTATAAAGTGGTTTTAACCACTCTTGGAAGAAGTCGGCCCTACTAAGTGAAGAGACATAACCCTAGCAACTCCTTAGTAGTATTTATAAGTGAGGATGGCGCCTCATTTGTTCACATACTCACTCACACTTCTAGTACACATCTTTTGATCCAGATGGATATCAGTGGCCACCCACCTTTTCCAACTGGTTCAAAAAAGTTTTCTGACATTTTTGGCAATTTACTATTTTTAGCAGTTTTAACTTCCGGGGCCATTTTGAGGGCTTAAATGAAGGTTTTTCAGTATCGATCTCCTCAATGTTAGTCGAAGTCATGATTGAACCCCCAAAATGAATCTCCTCAACGATACCTTTCCAACGGGCTATCACATGCCTAAAACAGAGATCGTATGCAAAAGTTACGACCCCAGGAAGTTGATGTACTAACTTACCCAAATGGGGCACACATGACTTTTGGTGCTTCATCTCCTAGGGTTAGGTTTTTGGATGTCTAGGGTTTTTGGAATTCTTCCTTATTGTAAAAAGGCCTTCAGAGCCTCATTGTAACCTTCTTCTTGCGAATGTGCGCTGCCGTCACATCTCTTCTTAGAGATAAGCCACCACCATTCCAGCAAGCTTGTTTCTGCTGCATTTTACAGTTTCAACGTATTTCGTTATTAAATAGAAAACCAGTTTTACTGTATCTTTGTTATTTTGTGTTAAGCACCTATTAATAATCTGTATTCATTTCATTTTTCTCATAAAATCCGGATCAGTGGTATTAGAGCGGGCTGCTCCTTGTCGTCTTAATGCATGTCCCCAACGAGGTCAGAGTACAAAGAGTTGGGTCTCGAGCTTGTTTCTCTTGAGGACAGAAGCTCTCGCACGCCCAAGCGACCTCCCATGGTAGGAGAAAAGAAAGATGACGGGACAAGAGATCCTTTCAAATTGTTGATTGAGGAAGCCCTCACGCAACAGAGGAACGAGATGATGCATAGTTTCACGCAAATCCTTCGACGACTACCAACAGGCAACGCATCTTCTTCGAACGGAGGCGTTGCCCCCTTCAAGGTACAAATAAACTTTGATGTTCCTATATTTGAAGGTCAGATAGATGCAGAAGCTATAGAGAAGTGGTTGAATCTACTAGAAGGGTATTTTTCTGTTCATAAATTTTCGAATAGAGAAAAGATTACTTTTGCGCTCCTCAAAGTCGTTCCCCATGTCAAAGATTGGTGGGAAAATTTTTGTGAGCAAAAGGAAACAGAGGAAACCTCATTATTTTCAGTCACAGCCACCTGGGAATCCTTCAGGGACGCTATTAAGGAACAATACTACCCTGTCGGAAGTTATGATGACCTGTATACCAAATGGACCACACTACGGCAAGAAAGAGACAAAGCAGTGCCAGATTTCACAAATATCTTCCATACCTTGCGCACCAAGTTGGGTATCAAAGATTCGGAGCGACATCTAGTGCTCAAGTATCGCAGTGATCTGCATAGATACATCTAGACTGAAATGGAATTTATGGACATCTCATCCTTGAGCACGGCCTACCGATATGCCGTCAAAATCGAGCAGAAGCTCAAACAAAAGACGTGGCAATTTGGGCATGGGAACCCCTCACAAAAAAATCCAGGAAAGGGCGGCCCCAACTCACCGAAAAAAGAACAGATCAAAGATGGACAGTATCAGGACAACCAGTACAAGCCGCAAGCAAAGAAGGACACCGGAAAGACAAAGAAAGATACCAGGAAGTGGTGAGACTTCCATAAGAGCCCTTGGCATAACACTGTTGACTTCCACTCAAAGCAGTCGCTAGTGGCCAAAGTGAAAGCCTCTGAATCAGATGTAGATTCTGAATCTGAGACAGAACCAAAAAGGGGAAGATGGATCATTGACACGGAACCCAGTGCCACCATTGCTACCACCAAGCTCCAATCTGGTGAACCAGACGAGCCATAAGAAGGAGAGTGCCTCTTCCATTCACATATGTGGGTAAAATGCACCCCGTTGCACTTCATCGTTGATAGCGGTAGCCAGAAGAACCTCATCTCAACAGAGGTCATCAAGCGGCTGGCCCTGCCAACAATGTCGCACCCACAACCCTACACCATTGGATGGCTCCGCCAAGGATGCATTCTCCGCATCAGCCAACAGTGTCAACTGTCGTATGGCATCAATCCCCTCAAAGACGAGGTATTGTGTGATGTTTCTCCTCTCGAAGTTTTTCATGTTCTTTTGGGCCAACCTTATTTATGGAAACGTCATGTTGTGTATGAGTCTAGGCCTCGTAGTGTTATTATTACTTTGAACAGGAAATTGTACAGGATACCCGAGGTAGTCCAACCTAGTGTTATTTCTTTGATCTCTGCTAAGCAATGCAAGAAGGTCATCTCTCAGATGGGGAACTTTGTCTTCATCATGATTCGCTCTCAAAATAAGCGAAAGATCGCAGCCACATCCAGGATCTCTGCGGCCGACCTCTCCACATAGAAAAAGCAAGTAGATAAGGTCATGGAAGAATACTCGGATATCTTCTCCTCATCTACGGGGGTGCCTCTTCACTGCCAGGTCAAGCACCCCATCGATCTGACCCCCGGCGCACCACTGCCCAATGGGCCAGTCTATCATCGCTCTTTGTTAGAGAATGAGGAGATCAAGCGACAGATCCAAGAACTACTCCATAAGGGGCACATCATCCCCAACCCATCACCTTGCGGGAGCCCAATCATGCTGGTACAAAAAAAATATGGAACCTGGTGACTCTGTATTGATTACTGGGCTCTGAATAAAATCACTGTCAGAAACCGGTACCCAATTCCCCGAATCGATGACCTCCTTGATCAACTCACGGGGGCCAAATACTTCAGTAAAATTGATCTTAAGTCTGGCTACCACCAGGTCCCGATAGAACAGACAGATGTATGGAAGACTGCCTTCAAGTCAAAGGAAGGACTTTTTGAATGGTTGGTCATGCCCTTTGGTTTGACAAATTCTCCAGCCACTTTCATGAGGATGATGGACGATATCCTGCGACCATTCACCAATACTTTTGTAGTGGTGTATCTAGATGACATTCTAATTTACAGCAAGACTTGGGTCGAACACTTGCAGCATATTCAGCAGGTTCTGCACACCCTGTGGCAACACAGGCTATACGCCAACCTGGAAAAACGCTCCTTCGGCATGGACAGGGTCCATTACATGGGCTACATCATTGATCAGCATGGCGTACATGTGGATCCATCCAAGATCCAAGTCATCTGTGACTGGCCAGCCCAAACAATACTCACTGAGCTTCAGAGCTTCTTGGGACTTGCTAATTTCTATCGCAAGTTCGTGTTGGGTTTCTCTCATATTTCATGGGCCCTCAACCAAATAAACAGGGGTGGTGGTAAGGAAAAATTTGCGTGGGGTCGGTCCCAACAACAAGCGTTCGATGATTTGAATCAACGCTTGTGCTCATCCCCAGTGCTTTCACTACCAGACCTGCAACATCCCTTTGAGATCGAGACATATGCTTCAGACTATGTTGTGGGCACCGTTCTCACTCAGCACGGCCACCAGATGGCCTATCATAGTGAGACAATGTCAGATATTGTCCATAAGTACCCTACTTACGACAAAGAAATGTACTCCATTGTGCAAGCATGTCGCTAATGGAGACATTACATCCTTGAGAAGGAGACAGTCATCCACACTGATCATAAGCCACTACAGTTCATGCAAACACAAGGAAAAATGCAGAATGACCGCCATCAAAAGTGGTCCACATACTTGTAGCAATTCCACCTCAACATCAAGTATAAAACAGGTAGCACCAATCATGTCGCTGACTGCCTCATCATACCACCAGTCGCGACACTCACCAC
>ML795673.1:278984-295291 GCA_009831015.1 Picea engelmannii | reverse complement strand
CGCTTTGGGTTTCCACGTAAAAACACTGGTGTACTGTGTATGTGTATGATTTTTCATTTGTTCATTGTTTATTTACTCTGCAAATATTGGATGATAATGCTACATTGATATAACACTTGAATTATATGGTTAAAAAGGATTAGATTGCTCTATTATTGATTCACCCCCCCTCTCAGTAATCCAACAATTGGTATCAGAGCAGGTTCCTTTAGAAATCAGTTTAACCACTAAAATATAGATCATGGAGAGAAACAACATGTATAAAAATGGAATTCCACAGTTTGATGGACAAAAGTATGCCTTTTGGAGCATAAGGATGAAGACATATACAGGCACAAGGATTTGAAATTTGACAATCAATTGTAGACGGATACACAACACTAGTAGTTCCGCCGACAAATGACAAATCTATGAAACTTGGTCAGAATAATTCCAAAGCCACAAATGCAATTCTGAATGGTCTTGGAGAATCAATATTCACCAAAGTTGCACATTGTAAATCCACTAAAGATATTTGGGACAAACTTCAAAATATTCATGAAGGAGATTCAAAAGTCAAAGCAACAAAGCTTCAAACTTACAGAGGTTAGTTTGAACAACTAAAGATGAAGGAAGATGAGAACATTGCAACTTACTTTTTACGAGTCGATGAAACAGTAAATGCAATCTTGGGATTGGGAGAAGAAATCAAAGAATCTGTAATTGTTCAAAAGGTACTAAGATCTCTTCCTATGAGATTTGACCCTAAGATATCAACACTAGAAGAAATAGCGGATCTAAAATCAATAAGCATGGACGAACTACATGGAATCTTCATAGCATATGAAATGAGAACTGAACAGGAAAATATATATATAAAAGAAGAAGCCTTCAAAGCATCCAAAAGGTCAAAACAAAAGGGAAAGAAAAAAGAAAAAGAACATAACAAAAACAGTGACGTCTCAGAAGATGATGAAGAAATGGCCAACTTTGTTAGAATATTGAACAAGGAAACCAACGACAGGTATAGAGGTAAGCTTCCTTTGATTTGTTTTAATTGTGATGGTATTGGTCATTTTGCTAACAAATGTCCTCATAAGAAAAAGAGAAATGATGAAGGTTAGTCAAATAGCAAACACACATATAAAGGCGAAAGAACCACAAATAAAATTTTCAAGAAAATCTTATGCACCAAAGAATACATCTCATCATCAGATGAATATGAAGTTAGTGACAGTGAGACATAAAGAGTTCTATTCATGGAAATAGAATAAACTAACTAAGAAGACTTCGAAGAAGAATATAAAGAGGCAGAAGTTGACTACCGAGAAGAATTGTTGTGTGCCATAGAAGTTATCAGAAGAGAAAAGAAGAAAAATAAGAAATTACAAGCAGAACTAGACAATAAAGAAGACACTCAAGAACTAGAACAAATGATCACAAATTTGAAGGTTCAAATTGAAAAAGATAAAATAATTGAAGAAGCACTCAAAGAACAACTAGAAGGAAGAGACATGATCATTGGAAATTTGAAAGTAGGAATTGTCACATTAAGAAAGGATCTTCAAAAGAAAAATATGCAGAACAACTCAAAAGTTTTGAATGACATTATCAATAGTCATAAACCTCATCATGACAAGTCCAGACTTGGATACAATCATATAGAAAAGAGATCAAGCTCCAAAACAACAGAACAAGAAACATATCAAAAAAACTATGTATAAACAATCAAAGGGGATAGGAAGGTCTACAAAGAAAATTACAGGGACACTCGTCCACCGAGAAGATTCAAATTTCAGAATCAATGACTGACAGAAATAGATAGGCCTCAAGAAGAAGAAGGATTCATAAGAGTACCTCCTTTCATAATATCTTCAACTCCTAGGTATCAAAATATCATTTTTGGTTTATGTTATGCATGTAATAATTTTGGACATAAAGCTGTGAATTGCAGAGCTAAAAACATGAACATAAACAACTTTGAAATTCATACACAAAAGGGTTATCCAAGAAGGCCTAGTGAAACACAGAGAAGAAGTTACAACAGGTTTGAATCTTTGAGCACTAAAGTGAAATGATACAAATGTAACAACTTTGGACACATGGCCAAAGATTGTAGAATGACTGTCCCTCCTAGAGAACCACAACAGAACAACAACAATCACAAACAAGAACCTCAGAAAAGGACATAGATAAGAAAATATAATCAATATATAAATGAAGAATGCATACTTGCTCTACAAGCTAAGCAGACGAAACGTGATTGGTATGTTGACAATGGTTGTTCAAAACACATGAAAAGAGATAGCGATAGGTTTCTTACATAAGAAAGGAAAGAGATGGACCAGTCTCCTTCGGAAATGACGATTCAGCTAAAATCATTGGAAAAGGCATAGTCATAATTGGGAACAAGAATACCAAGGCATAAAATGTTATACTAGTAGAAGATATGAAACATAATATTCAGTGTGATTCAAATGTGTGACCAAGGTCATAAAGTTACTTTCGATTCACAAAAGTGAGAGATAAGAAAATAAGGTTCAGGAAAATATGATTGCAACAGTTGCGAGAACTTCAAGCAACATATATGTATTAAGTGAAATTGGAAATGAAAAGTGTTTCCTAGGAAAGGAAGATGAAAGTTGGTTATGTCACATAAGAATGGGTCACGTACATTTTTATAACCTTGTCAAATTCATCAAAAGGGAAGCAATTAGAGAAATTCCCCAGATCACGAAACCAACCAACACTTTATGCAAGCATTGTAAACAAGGAAAGCAACCAAAGACCGGGTTTAAATCAAAAGAATATTCAACGACAAGACCACTAGAAATTGTGCATATTGATCTAGTTGTACCAACTACAACAAAGGGTTTAAAAGGTGAGAAATACTTATGTTATTAGTTGATGATTATACAAGAATGATTGCAGTTTTCTTTCTCAGGAATAAGTCAAAAGCTTTTGAAAACTTCAAGGTCTACAATGAAATGGTTGAAAATGAAATGGATTAAAAAATAAAGTGCTGGATATATGATAATGGAGGAGATTTCACTTCAAAAGAATTTATGGACTACTACAACAAACATGGAATAAAAAGGTAATTCTACATTGCTAGGACACCTCAACAGAATGGAGTTGTTGAAAGAAAGAACATCACAGTACAAGAAATGGCTCGAACAATGCTAATGGATTCCAAATTGATAGATATCTTTTGGACATAGGTAGTGCATACAATAGTTCACATTCAAAACAGAGTAATGCTTAGAAACAACACTGGCAAAACTCCCTATGAGCTATGGAAAGGAAGACCAACAACTTTGAAGCACTTCAGAGTTTTTGGAAGAAAGTGCTACATCAAAAGAGAAGATGGCAGAATGGGAAAGTTTGACTCTCATGTGGACAAAGGAGTACTTTTTGGTTACTCAGGCACAAGGAAATCATACAAGTGTTACAACCTGAGATTGAACAAAGTTGTGGAAAGCATCAACGTAACAATTGATGAAACAGGTAGACAAGAATTAAAGGAAGAAGAAAATGAATCAATGGAACAACTTTACGAAGAAGAAGCATAAGATGAAAAAGATGTAGAAGGGGAAGATGAAGAGGATCTGACAGAATCAGAAGAGCAAGTTCATCAAGTGCCTCCAAAGACACCTACCAGACGAGTACAAAAGAATCATTCTTCAGATCAGATTATCAGAAACAAAGATGCATGAGTTGAGATTAGAAGAAGAATCCATTCACTAGGACAAACACATCTAAAACTCTCATCTAAGATTGAACCAACCTGTTTTGAAGAGGTCAACAAGGATGAATTTTGGAATAAGGCCATGGATGAATAATTGGATCAAATAGAGAAAAATAACACTTGGGAATTGGTTCCAAGACCAAAGGATAAGAATGTGATCGACAAAAAGTGGGTATACAGGAATAAATTGAATGAATATGGACAGGTTACAAGGAACAAAGCTATATTGGTATGTAAATGATATGCACAGGTTGAAGGAATCAACTTTGAAGAGACATTTTCTCCTGTTTCCAGAATGGAAGCAATCTGATTGATTTTAGCTTATGCATGCTCCAAAAATATTAAAGTGTATCAAATGGACGTAAAATCAACTTTTCTGAATGGGGAACTTGAAGAAGAAGTCTACATTGAACAACCAGAAGGATTTCAGTTGTCAGGGAACACAGATTATGTATGCAAATTAAATAATGCCTTGTATGGTCTAAAACATGCTCCTAGAGCATGGTACTCTAGACTGGATAAATATCTATAGTAGGGAGGATTCAGAAAAGGAAGTGCAGACATCAACCTCTACATCAAGGTAACTCAAGATAGTATTTTATTAATTGAAGTTTATGTTGATGATATTATTTTTGGAAGTACTGATGATAGGTTAAGCCAACAATTTGAAAAGGCCATGCAGAATGAATTTGAAATGTCATTACTTGGAGAAATATCCTTCTTTCTGGGTCTTCAGATACGCCAAATAAACCAAGGAATTTTTATTTCTCAAACTAGGTATATCAGAGAAATGCTAAAGAGGTTCAGAATGGAAGATTGCAAACCATTTATCACTCCCATGCAAACCAATTGCAAGTTGAGCAAAGATGATGATTCAAAGTATGCATATCAGAGGCAGTACAAGTCAATGACTGGTATCCTACTATATGTGACAACATCCATACAAGATGTAATGCAGGCAGTTGGACAGGTGGCATGATTTCAAGCAACACCAAATGAATCGCATGTATTAGCAGTGAAGAGGATTTTCAGATATCTCAAAGGAACAAAATAGTTTGGATTATGGTATCCAAAAAGAAATGATCTATCACTTATTGCCTACACAGATGCAGTTGGGAAGTTTTCATTGATGACCGACGAAGCACCAGTGGAGCAAAGTTCTACTAGGGTGAGCGTTTAGTATCATGGCTAAGCAAGAAACACTCATCAATATATTTATCTATAGCTGAGGCAGAGTATATTGCAACACCAACATGTTGTACACATGTTCTATGGATGAAACAAACTCTGACAGATATATAGGTTGAGTATGATGAGCCCATTCCAATCTATTGTGATAATACAAAGGCCATCAGTATCTCAAAGAACCTGGTGATGCACTCCAAGACGAATCACATTCCAATCAAGTATCACTTTCTACGGGAACATATTGCAAAAAAGAACATCAGAGTTGAATATGTGGGCACAAAAGAACAAGTGGCAGACATATTTAGAAAACCGCTTCCATAGGAAGCCTTTGAGTATCTTTGCCAGAGACTCAGAGTTATTTCTACTCGAAAATAAATTCTTTTGAATGATTATATTATATGTCTTATATGTACATGGGGAAGCACCATAAAGAGGACAATTTAGGTTGGGAGATTAGACGATTCAGTTAGGGGGAGAAGTCTCGAATGGAAATATACCTTTTCCATTGATGACAAAGGGGGAGAGATTTATCAGATGAAGAGGACAGAGGCATGGTTCCAGGGGGAGTGTTGGTCATAGAGATGCATACATGGTTCTAGGGGAAGCTTGAGTGATATGATTTCAATATTGCATCAAAATGTTGCCATCAATGGAAAAGGGGGAGATTTTTGATTAATTGGGTTGGTTGTCAGTGATGTCAACCCTTGGAAAAATTTTGGTAGCACAAAGGTTTGGGTAATGGACCCAAGTTTGTTTGATGTATAATGGTATGAATTTTGATATATTTGCAGGTAAGACTATTCTAGATGGATAATACATGTCATGCCATTTCCATTGGTATGTGGAACGTCACATAATTCCTCACTGTTTGAGAATTACGACCTTACAAAGTTGAAGGAACCTCATATGATTGACTTGAAACCCCAAAAGGTAAAAGAAGTCAAAGTGCTTGCAAAGAAGAAATTATTTGAATAATAAAGTGAAGTGACAAAGTCAAAGAGGATTATTTAAATAATAAAGTGAAGTGACAAAGTCAAAGAAGATTATTTAAATAATAAAGTGAAGTGACAAAGTCAAAGATGATTATTTAACTAATAAAGTGAAGTTGCAAAATCAAAGAGGATTATTTAAATAATAAAGTGAAGTGACAAAGTCAAGGAGGATTATTTAAATAAGAAAGTAAATGGAGAACTTTATAATTATGGAAAGTGGTTATTAGAAGGTTAACCCTAAAATGAGGAAAATGGGTTAAGTGGTCAAGTGGCTATTAGATACATGGACAACTGGAAAATTGGGCAAAGTTGGACATAGGTGACTATGTGGACAAAGTGGCTATGTGGACAAAGTGGCCTAGAATATGCTTATAAGGAAGCTACTTGGAGAGTATAAATAAGAGGCAAGTCTCTCTCATTTTAATCACACTTGAGAATATTGACTATATACAAGTGAATGAGGTAACCAAAGGATATCTAAGCCTAATTTCAGAGGGAAGGTGAAGTAAATAAGGCCGAAATTCAAGGGAGGATAAATTCTTTTGATGATGCTTTCTAAGGTATGTTATTTATAGGTCATCTCACCATTTTAGCAATAATTGTTTTTCTAGAATGATTCAGACCATGAAACTGGGAGGCCATGGAGAAAACATATCCTAGTAGCTGTGGTACTAATTTCAGCTTGTGGGTCATTGTATGTTTGGTTTTACACTCCGTGGAAAATAGGGTTTGTGGCTAGTCCCGAAACTAGTCTAAAAGAGGTGTTTCGGGTAAAAACGTCATAACTTCTTCATAACAGATCCAAATTCTGTAAGAACAAATGTGTTGGTTAGAGTACATTTTTTAGTATTCTATGTAAAATTTTCAGATCCATACAAGAAATATTCCGTGTGGGGCACACTCTACAAGTTCACTCTCTAGAATAAGCCAAAATTCAACAAGGTATGCCTTTTTTGCTATAACTCCTTTTGTGAGAGGTTCCAAGTAGTGACACCTAGAGGAATTGCATAAAACACACTGAAGAACATTGTGTACTATTTTCATATCTTTTTTCATAACAGGTACCTAGTTATGATTATTTCAAGTTAGGGTTGTTGACTAATCCAAAACTAGTCATGTGAGACTAAAGTAAAGTTTGATGAAAATTCTAGTCTCTTGTTGTTAAAGTTAAGGAAGGTTTGCAGGTTGAGGTACAGGTTGGTTCATAGTTGATGCACTTGTTTATGGTACAATTTGATTACAATTTTTTTGGTACAGGTTGGTGCATGGTTGATGCACTTGTTTATGGTACATGTTGATTACAGGTTGAGGTACAGGTTGATGCATGGTTGATACATGGTTCAGGTTATTGATACATGTTGTTTGGTGTAGGTTTATTGGTACAGATTTACAACAGTATATCTCACAGCGATAGTGTGACAGCGGTTCCATCATTCTACTTATACATCAGGGCGATTGGACGAGGCAAGGACAGGTGGTTGTAGCCACCTTCCGGTTGTATCCAGAGAACATAGGGGGTTGTAGCCTCCTTATGGTTGTAGCCAAAGAATTGGGGAGTTGGATATTCCCTCAGGTTGTAGCCTGAGAAACTAGGGGGTTGGAGCCTCCTTCCAGTTGCAGCTGGAAAACAAAGGAAGTTGGTGCGTCCAATGAATGTAATTCTTCAAGACATATAAGAAAAAACATTCTGTGGTTTTCTCCGCTTTGGGTTTCCATGTAAAAACTCTGGTGTACTATGTATGTGTATGATTGTTCATTTGTTCATTGTTTATTTACTTTGCAAATATTGGATGATAATGATACATTGATATAACACTTGCATTATATGGTTAAAAAAGATTAGACTTCTCTATTACTGATTCACCCCCCCTCTCAGTAATCCAACATATGGTTCCTACATGAACCCTTGTTTGAGACATATCTCAATAAAATACTAGCATTGAAATTATTATCATGGTACCACTCTTTCATAAGTAATTTTGGTGGACGCACTCACCCCACTACCAAGCATCCATCTCAAGATACCCAAAACACAATGTTGTTCATCTTTGTAACATCTCTATGGTTACTAATCGAGGTGTAGAGATATCCACCAAAGTATCCTCTTTGGAAACTCTATGTGATGAGTTGAAACACAATACAAACTGCAACCACTGTTATGCATAGCCAAATATTGATTCCACTTGTGACAAGCTAGATAACCTAGATTCACTCCCAACTAGATTTCCGAACTCGTGGAAATAAAAAATTAGATCCTCACTTCACAATCTATGGGTTATCAATGGATGGACTAGCCATCCCTAAAGGAATGGGAGAAATCATATAATCCCACTAGGCCTCACTCCACTCCACTTTTTCATGATTTGGTGACTCACATGTGGTACACACTTCCTAAAGTTGATATCAACAAATTTGATGAATATGACCCCACAAGATGCATCACCCAGATGGAACATTACTTTTCTCTGCATGGCATCATATATGAATTAATGAAACTTCATGTGGGTGTATTATATTTAGATCCTAAATGTTGGAAATGGTGGAAATGGAATAAGAAATCCCACTAGAGTTATATTACTTGGACACAATTTGACTTGGACCTTTATGAATTATTTGAAACAAACACTCATTATTTGGGATGAGTGACCATGCTTAAACAATCTATTACAATTGAATATTTCATATTCACTTTTGATAAACTATCCATCCATGCCAAAGGTATGTCCGATACCATTTTCATGGAATGATTTATCAATGATATGAAAGAAGAGATACATGCACAAGTAGTCATAGCTCGTCCTACTACTTGGTTGGAAGCCTCTTAAAGAGATAGGGAAGACAAAAAGGTGGTGAATGTTTACATCTATATTTTACACCTTGGGGGCACATATAGGACCTATTCACGAGGGGTATTGAAGTATACATGCAAAATTACCTAGTAAATCATTTTACCTATGTTTTATAGTCCATGTATGAGGGTGCACTAGTCTCACTTGGTCCAAGATATTCTCCCTTAGATGAGAATATTCTTCCCTTAGACAAGGGAACATATTGTCTTGAGTCATGATTCAATTACAATAGTGGATTCAATTATTTCATTCCTTCCTTATAATCATCACCAAGTCTTGCATTCCTACCTTGGAATCATCACTAGGAGTTCATGCCTTCCTTGGAATCATCACCTAGTCCTTCCTTGGAATCATCACCCAGTCTTGCATGACTATCTTGGAATCATCACTAGGATCGCATGCCTTCCTTGGAAAAATAAATAGGAGTGCGTATTAAATGTTCATAAGGCTAGGAGGGTGCATTCATTGTGCATGTATGAGTGCGATTCACTCCACTTGTGCATAACTAATTAACTATTGATTGCATGGCTAGTTAACCAAGACTAGGTGGTATATTACTAGTGTTTCAATTGGTGCATGTCCTAAGTAAGCTTTGGAATCTCAACTATGGAGAATTATTTCATCACATGAAGTACATGTTTTGTAAATTATTTATTGTTGGAGGTTTTCTTGGAGAAGAGGAAGAATGGAGAGAAAGTTTGTGCTGCAGAAAAATAAAAAAAGATCCATCCAACGAAGCTAGCTTTCAACACATGTTAGCCTTACTTGTGTGAGGGACAAGGAATAGTTGAAGCAAGAGCCAAGGAGGATTGTAGTTGTGACTCAATGTAACACAATTATTGTTGTAAATTTTCTCCATCAATAATATATATTGATACAATTTTCCATGTAACGTCCCCCAACCCAACTGAGGGACATTACGATGCAAAATACTCATAAAAATGAAATTTTAACAACTAATTCATTTCACGTAGCTTCCAACTACGTATTACACATAAAAATTTAACATATGTCTATTACTATTAATTTGATGCATCTACAATAATCTAAAATGACATGAATTCATCTCAAATAAATCAGCACAACAACATATATATGTCATTCTCAATTTCATGTTAATGCAAAACAAATAAAATCATAAATACAACAAATAAACATATTAAACACTTATATTTTAGAAATGGTTGTGTAACTAGCTGCTTTGGATGGATGTTCCACCCAGCCATAGACTAGTTTTTCCAAATATCAACATCCAGTCGACCTTGAGCTGAGGCTAGTAATCCATACAATAGGGTGGTCTCTCACTGTCCACTCATAGCTTAGAAAATCCCACAACCCATTGAAATGATCTTACAAATATATTGATTTTCCACCATCTCTCTTCCTCTCGACCTTCCCAACCCAAGGAATGTACCCCTTCACTGATATTAGTCCCTTGAGCTTCTCATTCATTTATGAGGGTCTCTCTAGCACATGTAACCGATAATCTCTCAACTGGGAACTCAAGGAAACTTGTTGCTAGGAAAACCTACCAGCAACAACAAAAAACACTCGTTGTTACAGTGCAACTCACACAAGGGTTCACTCTTCAGGCCTGAAAACTTGAATTTTAAATATTCATCTCCAAAACACTCTAGCATGCTCTATAATTTTCCCTCCATGGTTGTTCCATCTCCAAGCTCTCTTTCTTCCTCTCTAATTGTTGCTCATGCAAGAAACTTGACTGTGTAAAACTAGTGTCCCAATCCATACTAATTTACTCCTTTTTGATTTCCTTTCTTGACTCACACACTTCCCCAAGCTTATTGTACTTAGCTCCCATGTGCCCAATAACTATGGGATGTGACTTCTTACACCCACCCTCTTACATGTATTCAATGATTGGCTTTGGCAACACTCAATCAGAAATTAGAAGGTTCATATGTCAATAGAAAAGTTAGGAAAATAGGTTGAATTAATATACATGGTTAATTCCCCCTTGGACCCCCTCTTATTCATTCTCTTAGACCCTCCCCTCTCTTTTGGATCAATTCATCCCATATCTATCCATGTCCCCTTAGCAACTAACATCACATTTTATTATTAAAACATATAAATAAAATTTTCATATTACATCTCTTTGGCCGTAGAAACACACTATATCTACATAAACATTAATTAAACTAGGGATTATAGTGGGGATGTTACATTCCCCTTCTACTTTTTTTTTTTTATGAAATTGCATGTTGTCAATCTATTATTTACCTGAGTAGAATATATGAGATCTTGTTTGGTTTATAATTTCTTAATTCTTGGAAGAGCTTTATTGTTTGTCTCTTGTGTGTAGGAAGTAGGTGTGGGAGTTGGAGCTAGATCTCTGGATCTGCGTCAACCACGATTACATAAGGAAAACCATCAGGAACCAGGTGCATTTTTCCTCTCTTCCGTCATAAGTAGAATTTAATCTAGTATATATAGGAAGATTTTCATTGTTATCTATAAGTTGTCTGTCTCAGGTCAAGGGAAGATATGAGGAAGAGATTTCTTTTCCATGGGAGGGTTTTCCTCTGTAAACAAATTGATGACGCCACTGGGGATTGAATATTCGATTCTTCCCTAGATTTGATTTCTCTTGTTTTCTCTACTTTCTAAAAATTTTGTGTGGTCAATCACTTTCCTCCCCATTCACTGGGAAGTCAGATATTCCATATTTGTATTGTGTCTTCTTGATTTTTGCAATAAAAGGTAAAACTATTATTGCATGTCATGATTATTTCATTTAGAGACTTCATTGGCATATCAATCTTGTGAAATTTTGTTCATTCACTTGGGTGTTTTGAGAGTTTAATGAGAGCGTATGAAGTTGTTGATTTTCAATTTAAAAAGGAAAATATAAAAGTGAAAAGTACTTCCTTTCCTTTGGATAGCATTCATCGAAAAGAAACTTGCATATTCTTTTCATGCATTTTTTTAATCTTTTGAATTAAAAAAATGTCACAAACAACATTAAAGTTTCTTCCACTACCTTTGTGTAATTGATAGCCTTAAAAAATAAAAAACACTTAATAAAAAAATCACTAGATTTTTTCTTTTACAACAAACCAACATAAACTAGGATTTAGGGCCTTGGTGCAAGGTTGGAGAGTAAATTCTCTAGGGCCATAAAACCAAACATAGAAGTCATTAACGCGTGAAAAAAAATATTATCATAATGAGTGTTTTGGGAAGCTCCTCTAACATAGGAGTTAAGTGGTAGGTATCATTGGGATAAGTGGAGTGATATCCCCTCTCTACTTGTCTTGGTGTTTGTTGTACTACATGGACTACTATGTGTATGGGGGTTTCAGAAGTGCCATTCCTCCTTGAGAGGTAACATTTCTTGAATATTAGGTATTTTTTCCCCTCCCCATATGTTTGGTATGACCTACGACTATTCGTTTAGTCACTTGTTGTGATTTCATAACCTTAGTTATTTTTCCTATGTATCTACATAGGTGACTACAAGAGATAAGTTCTTGTGCTACCTAGGACAAATGTAGAAACTCTTCGTCAATCCCTTGGAGGGTTCTTGTCTTCAAAAAGGTTCTTTCACCAATAAGGGTTGTTTTGTTAGGTTTATTGCAATTGTTCCTCACACCTTTACTATCCAATGTTCGAGGGACTTGATTTCCCCTGGAGGGTTTATTTTCAAAAGGCCCCTTTTATCCATTGGTTTTCTTGTTGTTGGCTTATATTTTCTAGGGGTGTGATATGTGGTATAGTTTATGTCTATTTAGCCATAGGTTATTGTTTTCATCTTGGTTAAAACAATTTTTTTATGTGGATGTTCAACATCTTTCCTAGTATCATAGACCCTTTACACATTCGGTTGAATATATCTTTTGGTGATCCTTTTTCCTACTTTAATAATCCTCATATGATGGAAAACATTAATGGGTCATCCAAGAGAGGAGGAATAGCTAGTAAATCCCCAACTATGTTGGGAGAAGTCATGATGACCACCTCATTGCCACCACTTAGTGGAATGGGTACTTCCATATCTATTCCTTTGATATTCAACCTTTCCATTCGGGGGATGCCGTCAGTAACATCCTTTCCTTACATGAGTACACATAGTTTTAGAATTCCCATTGCATCAATGCAAGTTCCCACACCTGTATTCATTGGGGGGAAAGGCCTTGGTATTACTATTGGAAGTGGATTCCCATCTATTTATGGGGACCCTATAGGTGGCTTGGTGATACCAAATGGTGGTTTTCCTTTTGGTTGGAATTTTAACCCTAGGTTTGATGCTTCCCCTAGTGTTTTTCCTAATGTTGGAGGTATTCATGTATTTGGAGGAACCAAAGTCCTTGGGTGAATTTATCTAGAGGGATCAATTCTTCCATACTCCACCAATACTCCCTTTGCATCTCATTCCATTCATGTGCCAACAAATTATTACATCCAAGGGTACCCTTTCACTTTTCCTTCCTTTGGAAACATTGGTGCCCATTTGATGTCCATCTTGAATATTCCTAGATTGTTTGTGGGGTTGTCAGTTTGGTTAATGACCATTCCACATGTTCCAAATACTCATAAAAATTATTCTTCGGTAAAATATATTTCTCCTCATTCTTCCTCTTCTAGTGAAATTCCATCTCCTAGTAACCAAAAGTCTAAAAAAAATAAAAAGAGTAATATTAAGAAGAAGAAGCAAAAAACAAAAGGGAGAAGTGACTAGCCACTACAAGTCATGTTGGATAAATGCCACTAGTCACTGCCAACCATACTGGAGACTAGAAACCAACCCTTACAAGTCATGTTTGGGGAAACACACCAGTCATTGCAAGTCATACTGAATATAATAAACCAGTTGCTTCTGGTCATGCTAGGGGTAAGAACCAACCACTACAATTCATGTTGGTGGCATTGATATTTTTTAGAAATCTAGAAAAGTAAGACACAAGCCTAAGTTTCCTTGTATATTTTTCAAAGGAGATAATGTTACTCACTTATGTACTCTTATTCCATAGATAAAAAGAGTGTGGTCCATGTTTGAAGGCTCTTCTATTCCAAAACCACCTTTGGTTTCTTAGCAACATACTCAACCATCAGTTGATGAAGTGGTTGAACTAATGCAATATTCAGGTGATCCCACTCCTCTTTCGAAGAGTGATGCGTATACCACACATGGTTTCTTCATTGCTAGTTCAGAACTTTCTAAACAAGGGGGCATAACACTCACCTCAAGCATGCTCCCTCCAAGTTCTAGGATTTTTTCCTTTGATCAGAACAGTCTTGTTGAGCCTCACCTTCCTTCTTCTACATCCTTCCGAATAAGGGTTAAATCTTATTCAAATTAAATATACCTATGTATTGTGGATGAAGAATCCTCTACAATCATTTTATCTTCTTTGGCTTGGAAATCTGTAGTTTCTCCCCAACTTATGTCGGCTCCTAGTTAGTTGTTGGATTTTGATAGAAGACCTAGTGAATATTTGGGGATATTTCCTCATTTTTCTATCACGTTAGATGGAATGAATTTTATGGTCAATATGATAGTGTGAGTGGCCAATTAGACTTCAATATGATTCTTGGGTGTGATTATGTATATGTTATGAATGTTGTGGTGTCTATGCTCTTTCAAGTAATTTATTTTCTTCATAATGGAATCCTTTTCACTATACATCATCTCTCATATAATAATCAGTGTCCTTCTTCACCATTATACCATGCTGCCTGATTCTATGTTCCTAGTATTCAAGTGGTCAGTACCCCTCCATGGGTGAATTATGTGAAATCATATCCTAAGTGTTTAGTAGATGCTAAGAAGGATATTTTATGCTCATGTTTGTATTATTGGGACATGGTCCCGACAATTGATCAGGGGATCCCATAAACATCTGTTGACATTGATAAAAAAAAATCCATCCTAATATGGAATATGATCATCCTACTCTGCCCACCTAGGATTTTGATTCTCAGAGTTCACATGATTTCCTTGATTTCAATTTGCCTTTAGATAAGGCCATCCTAGAATTCATGGCTTCAATCAATAAGCCAAAGGAAGACGTGCCAAATTGAAAATATGTTATTACTAATTTATAATAGATGAGGGTTAACATGATGAGTCTTGATGTAGTACTGGGGGGATTTTTTGGGTCATCCAGTGAAATTCCATGTCTTAACCTTTTTGAGCCTCAGATATCTTTTTTGAAACTTTCCACTGAATTATCTTTTGTCGGTCATAATGAAGATCCATGTTTCATAACTCATTTAGGTCTTGATGGGAATCATGAAGGAGCTACCATAGCTTGTGAAACTACTCACCATGAGTATCTTTGCATGAGGAAATTTGAACATGTTTGGCATGGCCCCGCCACATGATGTTGGAAACAACCCATGAATTTGTTGATGATGATAGGAATCCTTAGCCTAAGCCTAACAATGGGATCTACTTTTCATAAAACATCAGAATGCATAGTGCCTTGTACATAGGTGTGTAGTGTGAGTGATTTTTGTTTTTCATATATCATGTCCAAAAAAAAAAAAAAAACATTTGTTTTATATTTTACTATGCATTTTAACCTAGAGTATAGCATTTATGGATGTGTTTTACGGGACTCATTGTCATTTTGTTTGTATTTTTTTATGGAAACATCCACTGAACTTGAGGTACATGTTTTAATCTGGCATACAGGGATAGATTTTTCCCTAGAATACCATCTTGCATTATTAACTTTCAACTTTTTCGATCACAAATCCTTAGGTTTGATCCCATTAGGTTGTGACAATTATCCATTCTATTTTCTCACATCGTAACCTGCACGATAGAACTTGCCCTACATGGGAACCCTAGTCAACACCCTGGCACTACAACAAGAAATTAACACCTAAAATAATGCCATAATTTAGTGTATTTCATTTCACAAATTGGACACCTTTTTCGACACAAAACAGGGTGCAATATGGACTATTTATAATTGTGCCATATTTAGTGTTGGATTTAGCACTGGAAAAATAGTGCCAAATTTAGCTCTAGGTTTAACGTCAAGAATAGTGTCAGAAATGATGCCAGGAGTAGTGCCAGGTGTTGCTTTGAGTTTTTCTTCTGATATGCCTTCCAATTTGGCTTCCAGTTTGGCTTCCAGTTTTATGTCCAATTTTGCTTTTGATATGGCTTCCAATTTTTCTTCCAGTTTGGCTTCTAGTTTTACGTGTAGTTTTTCTTCTAGTTTTTCTTCCCGTTTTGCTTCCCATTTTACTCCCATTTTTTCTTCTGGTTTGGATTCCATTTTTTCTTCTGGTGTGGCTTCCAATTTGGATTCCATTGTTTCTTCCTTTTTTGCTTCCAAAAATGCTTCTGCTTTTCTTACAGTTATTAATTTAATATATTTTATTTAAATTTAATTAGTTAAATATACCACGTCTTTTAAATAGCTTATATGATTATACAATAAGTCATATAAATGCGTTTGAAATATTTTATAGGATAACATTTATAAACAATTTTTAGGGAAATATACATCCATACAAATTAACAACATCATTATACTTATTAAATCTCCATCAAAATAGAATCTACAACAT